>PVKH010041050.1:0-10993 GCA_004027955.1 Chaetophractus vellerosus
TCATGTATCATGTGGAACTGTGTGGGAGAGAGGGTCGTCTACAGACTGAACTGTGATCCGTGCTTGATGGCAAAGCCCCAAAATGTGTATATCTATCACAGGCGTTATGCCCACTGATGAGGGATGTGTATGTGGGAGGTTGTGGGAGGTGTGGGGGGGTGGCATATGGGTACTCCTGAAATTTCTGTGTAACATTTATGTAATCAATGTATCCTAATATATATATATAAAATTAAAAAAATAAAAAAGATATGAGGTCATGGCAGAGAAGAATGTGCTTTCTCATTTACCAGTGTACAGTGTATAATAAGATATCAGAGCTTCAGAATGTGAGTATATGAAGGTACTTATTACATTTACCTTGTTATGTTGTCTAGCTTCTCTATGTTTTTAATATTATCTAATGTACCTGAATTTTCTAGGACTGAAAACATATCATTAGCATGTTTCTGATTTTTTCTTTTTTTCTTCTGTTGTTTCTGTTGCATGAAATTTGGATCTGAGCTATTTCAAAAAGCATGCAGCCATCATGATCATGCCTAGTGATTTTTTTTTAAAGATTTATTTTTTATTTATTATATATCCCCCCTTTTTCTGCTTGTCCTTGCTGTGTTCATTTTTGCGTTCTTCTGTGTCTGCTTGTCTCCCCCCACAACGGTGACCCACCAAGTCAGCTCACCATGCCGCAGCCTGCCTGATAGCGGGGGCTTGCCCTGCCCGTGGTGACTTGCCTTCTCAAGGCGGTCTACCCACTCAAGGAGGCCCCGGGAACCGAACCCGGGGCCTCCTATGTGGTAAACCGGCGCCCTATCACTTGGGCTATAGCTGGCCCATAGTGATATTTATATATTGATTTTTGTGTTAGGTGGGAAGCAGGGTAGGTTTTTTAAATTTCCATATTTATTACCAAATATTCTAAAATTTCCATTTTATTGAAATTTTCATTATTTTCTGCTGTGATACAAAATATATTTTCTCCATGTCAAATATCTATATATATAAATATAATTATAAATTTAAATATAAATACAAATATAAGTAAACATAAATATATATATGACTTCTATGCTCTCTTTCTATATAATTTTTAAATTTATTTGTTCTTCTGCCCAAACCCACACTATTAGATACTGTAACTATAAAATAATTTCTTTCCTAGTTTATTATAAATATTTTCTCTGTTGCTTAAACTTTTGCCTTTTCTACAGTAACATATTATGAACTTTGTAGCTTCTGGCTTCAACAGATAAAGCCCATTTCTCCACCTCTTGAATGTGGAAAAGTTTGTGGCTTATTTTGGCCAAAATAATATGGTAAAAGCAACATTGTACTAGTTCTGAGCCTAGGTTTCAATGGGCCTTGCATGAGTCTTCTCTCACCATTAGAACATTGACCCCGAAATGTGAACACTCTCCTGCTTGCCTGTTGGATTATCAGAGACTCATGGCTGAGTCAACTCCATGTCCCAGCTAGTAGTCAGCCAACTCTCCGTTGATGCATTAGCTGACCACAGGTGCATGAGTAAGCTCAGGCCAGATGAACTGAGCATGTTAGATCAGCAAAAGTTCTTAGCTCATCTGAAGTCTCAGGAGTAAGAATACATATTTGTATTTACAAGCCACTAAGTGTTGTGATAAATTCAGCAAAAGATCACTGATAGAATATGTTAAAATTTAATACAGGATTATTTGTCAAAATTTTGTGTCTTACACAATTCGCTTACTGTTTAAAAATACCCTCCATACAAATTTTCATAAAATATTCCTCCATGTTTTCTATAAGTTGTGATATTTACTTTTCTCATTTAAGGACTAAACCAATGGAATGATTTTTGTGTAATATGTGAGGCAGTGCATCAATTTAATTTGTTTCCAATATGGAATTAATTGTCCCAGCAAAATTTTTGATGATTTCTTCACTTATGTTATTTCTTTCATATACTGAATCTCTATGTAAATTTTAGGCTATTTTGGACTTGTCATTATAACCTATTGATTTTTATTTTACTGTTCCTGTGTCAGTAACACCCCACACCATGACTCTATTGCTTTTCTTCATGAGTATATTGTCGCTTTGAGCCCTTTTAACTTCCAGAATTAGTTTATCAAGCTCCTCCAAAGAATTTTGCTGTCAATTTGTTTTGGAAGTGCATCCAATAAGACTATGAAGATGTCAACATTTTAAAAATTGCATTTTCACATCCAATAACACAGTATTTGTTTGATATTTACTTCAAAGTCAGGTTTTTTCCTTTTTTTTCCTTCTGAGTATTTCATGAAGGCTCAAAGTGAATTATATTCTCAAAATATGTTTTCATTTATCATTCATATAACTAAGATAACTAGTCCTAACTTGTCATTTGAAAGATAATTTATTCACATATTTCAAGAAATATTTCTGGTCATCTAATTTATTATCTACATATCCTCTATGTAATGCTTCTGGGGCTAGTAATTTGCCTTTTCTTTTCATATTTGTTCTTTATTTTCCCCTGGCTGTGATCTGCAATTTAGAGAACCACATTTCAAAATATACATTAGCAAATGGCTTCCTAGTAGATCAGTCCAATAAGAACAAGGGGAAGCATGATTTATTTTCCTTGTATTCTGTCTCACTCATTGATTCTGGCATAGGCCATGCCTCTTGCTTCTGTAACTGCAGTTATTTTCACCATGGCTCCAAATATAATCATGCCAGCTGTATTAGTCAGCCAAAAGAGTACTGATACAAAATACCAATAATTGGTTGGTTTTCATAAAGGGTATTTATTTGGGGTATAAGCTTACAGTTACCAGGCCATAAAGCAGAAGTTACTTCTCTCACCAAAGTTTCTTGCCACATATTGAAGCAAGATAGCTGCTGACATCTGCCAGGGTTTAGGATTCCTGGGTTCCTCTCTTCCTGGGGCTTGCCTCTCTCTGGGCTCAGCGCCTCTGTTTCCTCCACAAGGTCAGCTGTAGACTATGAGGCTCTCTAGTCTTTGCCTTTCTCCACAAGGCCAGCTGTGAACCATCAGGCGAACGGCTCGTCTCTTTTCCCACGGCCTTCTCTCCTTCACGACCAAGCTCCTGTGTGCTTACTTCCTGGGGCTCCAGCATTAAAACTCTGCATCAGAACTCCAACATCAAAAACTACCCCAACTCTGTCCTTATCCATGTCTTTTATCTTTGAGACCCCACCCACCAAGTGGCAGGGCTCAATGCCCTGCTGACGTGGCCCAATCAAAGCCCTGATCATAACTCTACCATGCCCAGATGACCAGACTAGTTTATAAGAATAATCTAATACCTATTTTTGGAATTCATAACTATATCAAACTGCCAAACTGCTACACCATCCCACCTCTGTAGTTCTGCATGTCTCCAGGTGGCCCTGGTTTCTGGGGTCTAGTAACACCATCTCTCTCCATTGTCCTTCCAGACTTGTGATGGAAGTGCCTTTCTTATGCTTTTAATAGCAAGATTACCTCACTGAAACAAATTGGCTTCTCAGTTCTTAATCAATGGAGTAGCCAATTGGCTATATATATATTCTCTCTGTTTGAAAGACTCAAAGTGATTACAGTGTCTTATGACTTTTATCATCACTTATTGGGCATGCTTCTCACAACTTGTATCATAACAGATGGTTCACTAGCTTGTCCCCTCACAGTGTGGTCAGGTGCTTGGTAGAAAGAACTGCAGCTTAACCATTAAAAAAAAAATAGGGGATTGTGGGAAGATGGCATCAGACTAACAGGTAGAGCTGAGTGCTCTCACAAAACCAATGGAGAAAGACCCAAAAGCTGTCCAAAGGCCCTGCTTTGGGATTCAGCAGATCAGGACAGTGCTACACAACTCCCAGGAGAGTGAGGGACAAAGAGACAAAGAAGCTGAAACAACAACCATGACTTATAAAGCCCTCATGGTGGCTGGGAAGGGGTCTCCTCTGCTACCCCCAAGATATTAAGCTAGGGTAAAATTCATGGCTCACTGCAGCCAACTGACAGGGGATCAGAAATCTTCCTTCCTGCCAGGTGTTTCATGGTAAAAGGGAGGGGAGGTTGGGGGGCTTTAATTCAGTGAATTTGGCCAGCAGAGCCTGCTTAGAATCTCTGATCTGGAGATTCAGCACAGGAACACAGGAAAACCAAGACTGAAACACCTCTGTGTAAAGGTGCACAGACTAGTGCCATCTGTTGGCCAGTCTGGAAATTGCATGGACAAAAACTATTCTCAGTACTCTTTGTATCCTAATCCCTGGGAGAAAATCTGTGCCCCATTAGTGAGTCTCTAGCCCAATTTTGATAACATAAGTTGGAACATTTTAAAGACTTAGAAAAAATTGAATCAAATATTAAAGAAGATCTGTGAAAAAAACAATAAAGCAACAGAGAGAAATTGGTCTTCATAGTAATTTCAACAACATATTCAAATTCCTAGACATCAGCAAAAAATTACAAGCCATATTAGAAGGCAGGAATAGATGGCCCAGCCAAAAGAACAAACCAAATATCCTGAAGAGATACAGGATTTAAGACAATTAATCAGTGATAATCACACAATGCTCCTAAATCACTTCAAAGAATTTAAAGAAAATATGTCTAAAATTAAAAGATATTAAAGAGAAACTAGGCGAGCATAAAGAACAATTTGAAAGCATGCAAAGAAAAGTAACAGACCTTATGGGAATGAAAGACACGATGGATTCAGATGTGGTTCATGTGACTGAGCTCCCGCCTACCACACAGGAAGTCTGTGGTTCAATTTCCAGTGCCTCCTAAAGAAGAGAGCAAGCTGGTGTGATGGGCAGCCATGGCAAGCTGACACAACAAGAGGCACAAGAAGAAAAACATAATGAGAGACATAGCAAAAAGCAGGAAGCAGAGGTTTCCAGTGCCTCCTAAAGAAACCGAGCAATGGACAAGTGCAGCAAGCTGAAGCAACAGGAGAAACAAGAAGAAAAAATGTAATGAGAGACACAACAAAATAGGGAACAGAGGTGACTCAAGCGATTAGGTGCCTCTGTCTCACATTGGAGATCCCAGTTTCAGTTTCTGGTGCCTCCTAAAGACACAGCATACAACAAATACAAACAATGAGGGGGTGGGGAGAAATGAATAAATAAGTAAAACAAAAACTGAAACAAAATACATTAGACTCACCTAAGAGCAGATGTGAATTGCTCAAAGACAGAATTAGTGATTTCAAAGACAGAACATCTGAACTGGAAAAGACAGGAGAACAGAAAGAGAAAAGAATGGAAAAATGGAACAGAGTCTCAGGGAATTGAATGACAATGTGAAACACACAAACATTTGCATTATCAGTGCCCCAGGAGGAGAAGAGAATGGAAAAGGAGCAGAAAGAATATTTGAGGAAATAATGATCGAAAATTTCACAACCCTTATAAAAGACATAATTATCAACATCCAAGGAGGACAACACACCCCAAACAGGATAAATCTGATTTGGCCTACCCTGGGACACCAACTATTCAGAATGACAAATATCAGAAATAAAGAAAGGGTTCTGAAAGTTCTTCTGTCCCTTCTATTTGAACCTATAGTTGTTGCTGGAGTGTACATCCAAGAGACTTGAATCTTTGGCCTGTCCATGTGCCAGTTGGGCCCTGAGCCTCAACAGAATTGCAACACCTACTCTCCAGTTCATTGGACTCACCCAGGACAACTAACAAGGAGGTGATGATGGACAACCACCATACCAAGGAACCGAGAGTGTCTACAACTGCAAGCAAGAGAGTTGTATCCATTGGCCATATGGGACTGAAGATCCCTCTCAATTAGAGGTGGAGTGGGCATAAGCATCCTAGAATCCTCAGGATTGGGGAATGAACTATGGACTAGAGTGTACTTTCTGATATGCTACTATAGGCTTATTGGGATTCTAGCAATGGAGGAATTTATATCATTGATGTGGTGGCAGTGGCCACTAGAGGTTTTGAGGTCAGGGGTAGGGAAAATAGATGTAATACAGGGGCATTTTCGGGACGTGAGAATTGTCCTGAATGACATTGCAATGACAGATACAGGCCATTATATATCTTGCCGTAAAGTACAGAATTGTGTGGGAGAGGGTGTAAACTACAATATAAACTATAATCCATGCTTAGTGGCAATGCTCCAAAAATTATTCATCAATTGCAATGAATGTACCACACTAATGAAGGATGTTCTTAGTGTCAGTAAATGTAGACGGTATGGGGAGCGGGGCATATGGGAATTCCTTACAATTTTTATGTAAGATTTATGTAATCTTAATATCTTTTTAAAAATAAAAATTTAAAAATATGTATGGGAAACCCAAAGGCAATGCTGAGAAGGAAATTTATAGTCCTTGATGATTACATTAAAAAAAGAGAAAGAGCTGAAATTGAAGATCTAACTGCACACCTGGAGGAACTAGAAAAAGTACAGAAAACTAATCTCAAACCAAACCAAGGAAAGAATTAGTAAAGATCATTACAAAAATAAATGAAATTGGAAAAAAAAAAAGAAATAAAATGAAACGGAGAACAAAAAAACAATAGAGAGAATCAACTAAACAAAAGTTGGATCTTCGAGATCAACAAATTGGATGAACTCTTAGCTAGACAAAGAAAAAAGGAGAGAAGATGCAAATAAATAAAATCAGAAATTAAATGGGGAGCATTACCACTGACCCCATAGAGAGATCATAAGAGGATAATATTAAAAACCCTATGCCAAAAAACTAGACAATGTAGAGGAGAGGAACAAATTCCTAGAAACACATGAACCACCTACACTGACCCTAAAAGAAATAGAAGAGCTCAACAAACCAATTACAAGAGATTGAAACAGTCACCAAAAACCCCCCAAAGACGAAAGCCCAGGACCAGATGGCTTCACAGGTCAAATTTACCAATAATTCAAAGACATTCTAACACCAATCTTGCTCAAGCTCTTCCAAAAAACAGAACAGGAGAGAAGACTACCAAAATCATTCTCTGAATCCAAAATCACCCTAATACCAAAACCAGATGAAGATAATACGAAAAAAGAAATTTACATACCAATACCTTTAATGAATATAGATGCAAAAATCCTAAACAAAATACTTGCAAACAAAATCCAAAAGCATATTAAAAGAATCATACACACAATCAAGTGGATTTTATGCCAAGTATGTGAGGGTGGTTCAACACAAGAAAATCAGTTAATGTAATAAACCACATTGATAAATTGAAGAAGAAAAAAATCACATGATCCTTTCGATTGATACAGAAAATGCATTTGAAAAATACAGCAACTTTTCTTTATATAAACACTCAAAAAATAGGAATAGAAGGAAGCTTTCTTAATATGGTAAAGTGCAAATGAAAAGCCTACAGCTGGCATTTTACTCAATGGTGAAAGACTGAAAACTTTCCCGCTGACATCAGGAACAAGACAATAATATCCACTGTCACCATTGCTGTTCAATATTTGCTAGAGGTCCTCGCTAGAACAATTAGGCTAGATAGAGGAATAAAAGGCACTCAAATAGGAAAGGAAGAAGTTAAACTTTCACTATTCACTGATGATATTATCCTATATCTAGAATCTCCTGAAATTTCCACAAAAAAGCTACTAGATACAAGATTAATACTTAAAAAGCAGTAGCATTTCCATATACTACTGATGTGCAATCTGAAAAGGAAATCAGAAAAAAAAATCCATCTTAATAACAACTAAAACAATCTAATATATAAGAATAAACTTAACCAAGGACATAAAGGACCCTTATTTAGAAAACTGCAAAACATTACTGAAAGAAACTGAAGAAGACTTAAATAAATGGAAGGACATTTCATGTTCATGAATTGGAAGACTGAATATCATTAAGATGTCAATTCTGCCTAAAGTGATTTACAGATTCAATGTAATCCCAATAAAAATCCCAATAGCCTTTTTTGCAGAAATGGCAAAACTAATTATCAAATTTATTTGGAAGGATAAGGGTTGCCAAATAGTCAAAAAGATCTTGAAAAAGTAGAATGAAGTTGGACAGCTCTCACTTCTGGACTTGAAAGCATATTGCTTAGCTACAGTAGTAAATACAACACGGTACCGGCATAAAGACAGACACATTGACCAATGGAACCAAATCAAGAACACAGAAATAGACCCTTACATCTACAGTCAAGTGATTTTTGACAAGGCGGTCCAGCCATTCCAGCTGGGCCAGAACAGTCTATTCAACAAATGGTTCTGGGAGAACTGGATATCCATATCCAAAAGAAAGAAAGAAGACCCCTATCTCACACCTTATACAGAAATTAACTCAAAATCCACCAAGGACCTATATATAAAAGCAACAATCATAAAACCAGAAGAAAATGTAGGAAAATATTTTCTAGATCTTGTGGTAGGCAGTACTTTCTTAAACCTTACACCCAAAGCTGGCAACAAAAGGAAAAGTTTATATACGGGAACCCCTCAAAATTAAACACTTTTGCACCTCATAGGTCTTTGTCAAAAGAGTGAAAACACAGCCAACTCAATGGGAGAAAATATTTGGCAATCACATATCTGATAAGGGTTAAATCCATGACATACAAAGAGATCATACAACTCAACAATAAAAGACAAACTACCAAAATAAAAAATGGGCAAAAGACTTGAAAAGACAATTGCCCAAAGGAAAAATACAAATGGTAAAGAAACACATGAAAAAATGTTAACATCACAAGCAATTAGGGAAATGCAAATCAAAACTTCAATGAGATATCATTTCACTCCTATTAGACTGGCGCCTATTAAAAACTCAGAAAACTGTAAACATTGGAGAGGATGTTGAGAGATAGTTGCTTATTCACTGTGAGTGAGAATGTAGAATGGTACAGCCACTGTGGAGGACTGTTTGGCAGTTCCTAAGGAAGTTGAATAAAGACTTGCCATGTGACCCGCCAATACCATTTCTAGGTACATACCCAGAAGAACTGAGAGCAGAGACACGAACAGACATCTGTATACCAATGTTCATAGCGCATTATTCATGATTGCCAAATTGTGAGGGTTAACATGTGCAGAATTGATGAAAACGTTGTTTGTAAATCTTGGAAATGAATAGAAATGGTGAAAGCATATCATGGTGTTTTTAGCTAGCAGAGTCATCATATATGTATGACAGTGGTTAAAAAGAAATTCTAAGGCTATATATATTATGAGAAGGAAAGCTAAAAACTGTAACATGAGACTGTAAGGATAGTAAAATCTCATGTAAAATACTATATGAATGATATTGCATATATAAGACAGTTTTTACAAAATATAAGTATACTAGAGAGAAGGAAAAAGAATAGCAGTTAGGTTTGGCAGGGGAAGTATAGAGAGACTGAGAGGTGATGAGTTTTTTAAAATTTTGTTTATTATTATTATTATTATTATTGAAATAATGAAAGTGTTCTAAGAATGATTGAATTGATGAATGCACAAATATGTGATTACACCAAATACCATTGACTGAACTTTTTGGATGGATTTCTGCTTTATTGATATGTATCAATAAAAATGATTTGATTAAAAAATGGATAAATAAATATCCTTAAAAACACGCAAAAAACATACCTAACAAAATAGTTTGCTATTTGAAATGAAATGATTATATGAATAAGAAAAAGAATATTTTAAATTCCTTGCAAAGTCAGTAAATATCATTCAATTTGTATTACCAGTCAACTTTTGAAGCTCTATTCCCTCCCCACAGAAAATTCTTGGGTCATGTCTGCCATACTTTCCCCGTTTTTCCAACTCCCATTTTATACACTTGTTCTTATGAATATTTACTCCAGATTTTCCTTCTAACTGAACTGCCCTCTACCTTTACCTACTGATTAAATTTTATCAATAAATAGTGAGCCTATATGTCACTAATTAGGCTTCTTACCTGAGAGTTTATATTAATAATGTAGCCAATCAAATATTCTTTTCAGTAATATTTGTTAAGAAGTTATTTTTCTCTCCTATTTTCAATTGCTCCCTATAGAAATATTTTAGTTTTGTGTTTTGAAAAGAGCAGCTAGTTTGATTTCATTAAATTTTTATTATACAATCTTAGCCCTTCGTTCTGATTGTCTATTTAATTTAATTTATTATGATTCATTTTACCTCTTACTTTGGATTTTCTTCATTCTTTTTTCTGACCTCTTTTGGATTCATCAAAATTTCTTCATTCTCTAATCAGTATCAGTACACATTTTATATTTTATTTTATATTTTATTAAATATTTAACCCACACATATGACTTAATAATTTCATGGTTAATTTTGTCTTTCTTTTTACGTTGAACCAAACCAAATATATGTAATGATGAATAACTTGCTTTGCAAACATATGTCTAATTTCAAAATGGCAGGTACATATTGACTTAAAACCAATGCTTAAAAATCACATGTAAAGAATTAAAAGCTGATCTTGATTTTATTTTAATAATTAATGAATTTCTTAACAGAGCTTACCTTTCTGATATAACTCTAAGGACTTTTTTTTCCTTCTTCAAGGGCCCAATTTCCTTCTGTAGCATGAGTTCATCATTTTCATGCATTGAGATTGGTTGTTTAATGTTTATGGCTTCCTGGTTGATAAGTGCTGCACATAGAGGGATTTATTACAGGTTAAAAAACAATAATGAAAAACAGTATGATACAGAGCAATAAAGAACAGGTGATATTTTATGCTCTTCTACTTGAAATTAAGAATAAATAGTTGTTGTTTGTTTTGAATACAGTGTTTAAACCATAGGGTTTAAATGATTAGAAATTTTAAAAAGGAATTAAAGTGCTTCTGAAAAGGCACCAAATGCTTTGATCATTTAGTGCAAGCATTGATGATGCTTGGTTGGCTCATCTCATTCAGGTACTTTTGGAGGGCCAAGGAATTAATCTTTTATCAGTCAAGAGTAAACTCACTAGAGTTTCCTCATTCAGTAACAAAGTCTATTGCAATATTAAATCCTTCAAATATTTCTTCCTAGTAACCAAATCTTTTGAATG
>PVKH010041051.1:0-10990 GCA_004027955.1 Chaetophractus vellerosus
ATATAGAATTCCCATTATTAATTAGGATGTAGAAAACTGCAAAGAACATTTTATCAACCTGACAAATTTTAAAAGCCAATAAGCTTAATTACCATACCTCTTCACAAACCCAACAGGAAGATGAGGCTGGAAACAGCTAAGAAATTGAATATCAAAAACAGATAAGCCCATCAAAGGGGAGATGGGACAAAAGAACTATATCACATTTGGCGGTGGCAAGAGAAAGATGTGGCCACTGTTCAAGCAGATAGGGAGAATATATAAAATGTTAGCAAATTGTTAAAGCCAAGTGTGGGCTACAGAGACAACTGGGAAAACAATGAGCTCTAGAATCAATGGGTTTGCATTCACTCTCAATATCTCTCTGTAGGTCTCTACCAAGTGCTCATGAGAAAGACTGGGACAAGCAAGAGAAAACTTCAGATAAGTTCAACTGGGCAACCCACAAAATTCCAAATTCTTCCTCTTCCTTTCTTACTAAACAAAGAACTGCTATTACTTTACCAATTATAGCTTTATTCTTACTTTAGTCTGTCTAATGATAGAAAAAATATTGAAATATTCAGTTATGGAATATTATCTGCTTTCTGATAGTATGCAACTGAAGAGCAAACCTTGGCTGCCTTATATTCTTTCCCCACTTGCCTAGTTAGAGCCTACATGCTATAATAGGCTCTTTCTAAAATTCTTTTACTTAAAAACTGCACATTTTCACAAGACATGTATATTTCCTCACTGCAATGAAAAATAAATCCACACTGTTAAAGCACAGAGGTTTCTGGTGGTCTATGAAAAAATGTATTGACAATTACTGGGTCAAAATATCTGAAGGGAAGCATAGGCAACATCCACAGATACACGAGGGACTGCATTACAGGGATGGAATCTATAAGATAGAATTCAATGAAACATCTTGAATAGGTCTTTTACAAAGCACAACCCACACAATATAAGAAACAACAAAAAATTACATCAACAGTATCATCAATAAAGAAGAGGAAAGAATCAGCAAACATGACAATAAGCCAATAGGAATTAACCAAACAGAAAAAAAAAATTAAAGAAAAAAGTGCAGAAAAAGTATCCACGAGTTGTGGTACAATAATAAAGAGTTTATTATATTTAAAGTTAGAATACTACAACCAGAATGAAAGAAATGCATAAGAAAAAAGATATTTAAGGTGAAAATGACATAAACTTTCCAGAAAATAGGGAAAGGCATTATATCTAATGTCCTTGAATTTTAAAGGACTCCAGGAAAGTTAAATTCAAATAATAAATCAAATTTACAAATAAAACATCTAGACTCTTTAGTCTTACCACTGAACAAAATAAAGACAAGGAGAAAATTATGAAGGCAGTCAGAGGATAGTTCGTATAACATATAAAAGAAAATCATGAGAATTACATCAGATGTCATAAAAAAATGATCCCAGCCAAAACAAAATGGAAAGACATGCTTAAAATTCTGAAAGAAAATAGCTGCTTTTGCAATATTCAATACCCAATGAAAGAGCTTTCATATATAAAAAATAGACTTTTTCAGGAAAATAAGCACACACACAAATAGGAATAATTTATAGTGAACAAACTTGTACTTCAAAAATTTACCAGTGAGAAGTAATATAATAATAAAAGGAAACTTGGGTGTACTCAAAGAAAAAAATATGTAAAAAATGTAAAGTTGAAGGCAACTATGTCAAATATTGGATTTTTAAAAATTTAATTGCTTTAAAAAGAATTGACTAAATTAAAACTTTGTTGTTGCATTGCAGGGCTTGAGACACATATGAAAAAAAAGTTTTGATAAAAATAGTGAAAATATTGGGAAAGGTAAATTAAATCTCTACTACTTGAAGGCAAAGATCCCTAAAGCAATCACTGTGTAAAGAAAACACAAAATTATCAAATATGGATTGAAAGAATAGATAACACTCCAGTTATGCACAAATATTAAAAGGAAAGTAATAAAAGGTTATAAACATTCTTTTGTGTCTAATTTAATAATTTAGATGAAATGAAAAATTCCTTTATTATGATCACTCCAGAAAAATGTAAAACCTGAACAACCCTAAATCTATTAATGAAATGAAATTTTTCCCTAAAAATGTTACACTTGACAAAAATGAAGGATTTCTTTTCACAATGTGCCAATATCACTTTTCCTTCATACTGAAAGGTGGACAGAGGACCAGGCGAAACCCCTTAACCATGCAGAAAAGAAAAAAAATTCTTCGGAGATAGTAGAGCAACACATAGAAAAAACCTGGGTTCCAGGATTACCTCATGGAAAAGAGTCACCCACAAATCCAGTCATTGAAATCTGCACTGTTACATGCAATTTTGATACTTTTCTCTTTGTTTAGACAACTGCTTGTGAATACCTTTCCAGCACAAGGAAAATCTGCACCTGACTAAAATTGTTCTCTCCACAGCTCAATTGCAAGACCTGTGAAGTGTTTCCTTCCATTACAGAGTTCTTTCTTTCTGTAAATACTTGTATGTTTGATAAAATTTAGGTGGTATTGCCAAAGTCACACTGCTTTCTCTAAGCAGCTCTGGAATATATACATATCAATGATACCTGCCAGCAATATATACCTATCAATGACCTCTGTTTTTTGTTTTGTTTTGTATTCTTTTCTTTTTAAATGAATAACTTATTCTATTTTTATCTCATAAGAGTAATATGTTTTTGTAGAAAAACAGTCATATCTTAGAATGGTGATGAAGTATGTGAAATCTGAAGTTATACTGTATAAGTTCCAATGTTAGGTTGGTCTTTCACCTGTTCACTGATCATGAACAAGTTCTGTAATTTCTCTGTGTCCCAGTTTCATAACCTGTAAAACTCCTGCTTTCAAATACATTTTTTGAGATACTGTTCTTGGTGCTGGGGATTCCAAATTGATCAAATTAATTTAAAACCTGTACTCATTGAGCTTTCATTGTGGAGGAAAACAGAGAAGAAACAAAGTCATAAGCAAAACCTAGAGAATGTTAGATGAGATAACTGCTGTGGAAAACAAATGTGTCACTGATGTGGATGGGGGCAGGTGAAATTTTAAATAAAGTGGTAAGGGATGATCTTATGAGGAAGAGAATGAGAAAAGACCCATGCAGTTATCTGGGTGTAAGGAAATTCATGAAATTCAGGGAGCATCAGAAATAATGTGTATAGGGCAATGTGAGGAGGACAGTGTGGCCACTCAAAAGGGAATATGAAAGACAAAATAAAAAAGGGGAAGTTCATACGATTAAGGAGGATGGGCAAGATCACTTGGGATATGGAGGCTTTTGTAAACATTTTAAATTTTACTTGTGTTGTGATGGGCAATCTTATAGATTTTTTTTTAAGTGACAAGAATCAACTTACTGTTTTATTAATATTACTCAAGTTCTTACATTAAGATTAGGCTCAAGGGGGGAAAGGCAGAAAAGAGAGAAACAATCTAGACTGCCTCACCAATAATTTAAAAAGTGAGATGGTGATTCTTCAGCTTAGATGATGGCAGAGGAGATGTAGAGAAATGTTCATGCTCTCAAAATATATTCTGTATATAGAGTCCACACAATACACTGATGGAACAGATGTAAGGTGCGTGACATACAGAAAACACCAGGATTCTAATAAGTATTTGTCTGCAAAAGTAGAATTACTTTCTATTAATCGAGATTAATTCTATATATTGCAAGTACCTATCTGAGAGTTACCTTGTGAAGATAAGCTAGGTTAATTATAGACTATAAACCCTCTGAGTATTGTCCTGCACTCAGTAGTTGCTCAGAAAATATGATTTATTTTTACCATTATATAAAATCAATCATTTTGCAAAAATACTATCGTTCACATTTTTCATACCTATTCCAGTCTTTTTTTTTCTTTGTCATTATTTATTTACACAAACTTTTCTGTACATAAAATTGTGACATAGCATCATGAATAAAAGGATTAAAAAACCTTGAAATTCTGGGTTTTATACATATTACTAGAATAAAAAAATAGGAGTGTACAACAAAAACATTAAACCATAATATAAACCATGGACAGTAATTCATTGAAAAATTAAAATAGTAATACCACATGAATAAGCAAGAAGGTTTGGTGAGTTTTGAGCAAAAAAATTACCTCAGACCACATTTTACATAAAATATGATATGCATTGATGAACATACGGATAAGAGGGAATATGCAAATATCCCAGTGTTTTTTTTAAATATTTATTTTTATTTATTTATATATCCCCCCCTTGCTGCTTGTGCTTGCTGTGTTCATCTTGCTTTTGCATTTTTCTGTGTCTGCTTGTCTTCCCCTGGTACAGCATCCAGCTGAGTCAGCTCACCATGCAGCAACTTGCCTGCTTGTGGCAGCTTTTGCCTGCTCTGAGGAAGCTTGCCTACTCCATGGCAGCTTGCCTGCTTGAAATGGCTTGCCTTCTCAAGGAGGCCCCGAGAACTGAACCTGGGCCTCCCATGTGGTAAACCAGAGCCTTACCAATTGAGCCACAGCTGGTTCCCACCCAGTATTTTTATATCACTCAAAGTTCTATGACATTTATTAACATCATAATTGTTTATTAGAATATGTTATAAGAGGTAAGGGTATTCTTAATTTAATTAAAAATTAAGTGTTTCCAGAAGTTATTATTTTGTGCAAAATTATAGAATCTATTGAACATCATAGCCAAAATATGTCAACAGATATATTTCTTAAATCAATGATATATATATAAATGAAAGCAAGTACAGTGCAGTTTAAAAAGGAACCAAAAATATAGAGCCAGAAACATAAGAATTGACACAATGAATGTAAAAGATAAGAGATTATCATAAAAACTATATTATTGAAAAATAAATGCTGATTTAGAGGATTGTGGGAAGATGATAATGGACTAACATGCAGAGCTAAATGATTTCACCAAAAAAAAAAATCCAATAAAAAGAGCAAAATGCTGTCTGAGGAACCTGATTTGGGGAACAGCAGACCAGGACAGTGCTACACAACTCCTGGGAAGGTGAGGGACAGAAAGCTGAAGAAGCTGAAAAAACAAGTGTGAGTTACCAAGCCCTATAATGGCAGGGAAGAGCTCCCCTCTCCTATTCCAAAGACACTCCAGTCTAGAGATTCAACACATGAACACAGGAAAGCCAAGACTGAAACATCACCTTGGAAAGGTGCACTGACGGGTGCCATCTGCTAATGGGTCTGGAAATTGCATGGACAAAATCTGTTCTTGGTGTTCTCTGTCTCTAACCCTTGGGATAAAACCTGTGCCTGACTAGTGAGTCCCTGATTTTGATAACTGAAGCTGGGCAATTTTAAAGACTTAGAATAAGGTGAAACAAATATCAAAGAAAAGCTGTGGGAAAAAAAACAATAAGCAAGAGAGAGAAATTGAACATCAGAGTAAACACACCAACATATTAAGATGCCTAGACATCAGCAAGAATTACAAGCTATATTAGGAAACAGGAAGAGATGTCCCAACCAAATGAACTAACCAAATAACCTGAAGAGATACAGGATTTAAGACAATTGATCAGTGATAATCAAACAACTTTCCTAATCACTTCAAAAAATTTTAAATAAAATATGACAAAAGAAGTAAAGGCTATAAAGAAGATACTGGGTGAGCATAAAGAACAATTCAAAAGCCTTCAAAGAAAAATAACAGATCTAATGGGAAAGAAAGTCACAATAGATCAGATTCAAAGTAGATTAGAGACACATAAAAGCAGATTTTGAATTGCTTGAAGAGAGAATTAGTAATTCAAAAGTCACAACATCTGAACTGATAAAGACAGGAGAACAGAAAGAGAAGAGAATAGAAAAAAATGGAACAGGGTCACAGGGAATTGTATGAAAATGTGAAATGTAAAAACAATGTGTTATTGGTGTCCTAACAGGAGAAGAGAATGGAAAAAGGACAGAAAGAATACTTGAGGAAATAATGATTGAAAACTTCCCAACCCTTATGAAAGATATAAATATGAATATCCAAGAAGAACAACATAACCCAAAAAGAATAAATCTGAACAGATCTATCCTGAGACATCTACTATTCAGAATGACAAATGTCAGAGATAAAGAGAGGATTCTGAAAGCAGCAAGAGAAAAGTAAAGCATCACATACAACAGAAACTTTAAAACATATTACCTAACTACAGTGGTAAAAAGAGCATGGTACTGGCATAAAGAGAGACACACTGACCAATGGAACTGAATGGAGAACTCAGAAATAGACCCTCACATCTATAGTCAAGTGATTTTTGACAAGGACATCAAGCCCTCCCAGGAGGGCCATAAAGTCTATTCAACAAATGATGCTGGGAGAACTGGATATCCATATCCAAAAGAAAGAAAGAAGATTCCTATCTCACACCTTATACAAAAATTAACTCTAAATGGATCAAGAGCCTAATTATAAAAGCAACAACCATAAAACTCCTCAAAGAAAATATAGGTAAACATCTTCAAGATCTTGTGCTAGGCAGTAGTTTCTTAAACCTTACACCCAAAGCATGAACAATAACAAAAAATTAGATAAATGGGACCTCATCAAAATTAAACACTTTTGCACCTCAAAGGACTTTGTCAAAAGAGTGAAAAGGCAACCAACTGAGTGGGAGAAAATATTTGACAATTACATATTTGATAAGGCCTTAACATGCATGATATGCAAAGAGATAGTACAACTCAACAATAAAAAGACAAAGTACCTGATTTAAAAAATGGGCAAAAGACTTGAAAAGAAAATTAACCAAAGAAGAAATACAAATGGTGAAGAAAACAATGTGGAACATCACTAGTGATTAGGGAAATGCAAGTCAAAACTGCATTGAGATATCATTTCACACCTATTATATGACCACTATTAAAAAGCAGGAAACTGTAAATGTTGGAGATGATGTGGAGACATATGAATATGCTTATTCATTGTTGGTGAGAATGTGGAATGGTACAGCCACTGTGGAGGATTGTTTGGCAGAGCCTAAGGAAGTTAAGTATAGACTTTCCATGTTACCCAGCAATATCATTAATAGATACATAACCAGAAAATCTGAGTGCAGAGACAGGAACAGACATCTATATATCAATGTTCATAGCTGCATTATTCATGATTGCCAAAAAATGGAAATAAACCAGGTGTCTATCAATTGATGAATGGATAATCAAATTGTGTTTACACATAATGGAATATTATTCAGCTGTAAGAAGAAATGAAGTCGTGAAGTATGTGACAACATGGATGAACCGTGAGGACATTATGTTGAGTATAGCAAGCAAGACACAGAAGGACAAATACTGTTTGATTGTGCTATTAGGAAGTAAATATCCTGTTTAAACTCATGGAGGTAAAAATTAGAATGTAGGTCACCAGAAAATAGAAAGTGGATAGAGAATGGAAAACTGAGGTTTAATCTGTACAGAACTGGTAAAAAGGTTGTTTGTAAATCTCTGGAAATGAATAGAAATGGTTAATGTATATCATGGTTTTTATAACTAGCAGTGCTATTGTATGGGTATGACAGTGGTTGAAAAGGAAAGTATAAGGGCATGTATATTATTAGAAGGAAAGCTAAAAACTGTAACATGAAACTGTATAAGATAGTAAAACCCCATGTAAAACACAAATATGGGTGATATTGCTTATATAAGACTAATTTTATAAAATATAAACACAAATATACTATAGAGAAGGAAAAAGAATAGCAGCTATGTACAGCAGGCAACACATAGAGAGATTAAAGGTGATGAGTTCTATTTGTTCGTTTCTTGTTTATTATTATTCGTGGAGTAATGAAAGTGCTCTGGGGTGATTGGGTTGATGGATGTATATACATGATTGCATCAAATACCATTGATTGTATTCTTTGGATGAATTTATGCTTTTTAAATAAGTATCAATAAAATAGAAAAAAATTGATTGTATTCACTTAGAATAAAAATTCAGAAACCAACTAAAAAATACATGCTTATCAAAGACATATTTCATTGGAAACAATTTGAAGAATAATTGAAATAAATACAGATTCTAGACAAAATAGATTTCAAATAAAAATTAAATAATAATGAAATCATATTCATGACATTAATATACTAAATCAAAATTTTCATATAAATTAAGAATGTAAAGGAAAATAATGTAGTTTTAATTGTGTGAATGATTTAATTCACAATGATAAACCAATGAAAAATTGTTAAACATTATCCTGCCTAAAACAGAGGTCAAACTTTATTACAATCAAATACTTGGAAAATAGGGAAAATATTTTCTTACATAAATTTTGAATAGCAAAGAAAATTAAAATTTTAATCCCAGGTTTTATAGAGGAATTTTTAAAAGGAAATTTTATCAACCTACCTATTGAAAATTTATAAGATGTCACAAAATTAAGATTAATTAAAAATTTCTTAGCTTTACAAATTTTCTCTGTTAAAAGTTTAAAACAAATAAAGCAAACCTTTAATTTGAGAATTTATTTTTTTAAATAACATAACACAATAAACTTGTAGAAATCATTAGAAAAGAACTGATAGTTTTAAATCATACTGAATTTAAACAAAGAAATAATGATTACTGAAACTGGTTCACACATCACAGATTGGTTGGGGTTTCAAATGGTTAGCAGTTAAACACATAACAGATAGTATCGCATGCAGATTTTTAACCTGATGAATTTATAAAACTCCACATAGGAAAACTTTGCAAGATGATGTCGATCTCACCCATGTACCAAGAAAGCATTTATTTCCCAATTTTAGATGACAAAGTAATTATCAAGCATTATTCTGATACTTGTTAAATGAAAAATGCAAAAATGAAAAATTTGGAAGATGTATGTAATATAAACATACTCTTATCTAAGTATTAGTCTAGAAGACCATGAGAACAGTATAAAAATGGTTAAGATATTTTTATATTCTTTAATATTTTAAAATATTTTCCAAATTTTCTTCAATATTCTCATATATTTTTTTCTACAAATGAATTTTATCACAATATATTACTTTGATCTAATACCAAATGTTTGAAGTGTTGTTTTCGCTGTTTAGCTGCTCGTTTATCAGTAAGATTTAACAAAAGGATTTATGAAACATGAGTGAATATATTCAAAACAAAATGCATTCTTTATTCAAAAATTTGAAAAAATGTAATTTATATCATGATAATGGTTCTGATTTATCAGTATTGCATTAATTTTTACAACAGCTCTATGCCCCTGGAATTATTCTGTTTCTTATACAGTTAAGGAAACTGAGAAAACTTTTAGTCACTTACAAAAGGAAAGTCTGCTAAAAAGCTGGCAGATCTAGAATCTAAACTCTGGAATGTACAATCCAAATTACACATGCCTTAACACTGTGCTACATTTCTTCTTTCTGAATGTTTTCTCCATAATAAAATTATCTGAAATTGGTACATGGGTGGGGATTTCTATGGTAGAGTTTGAAAGATGTCACCACCTTTTCATATCTACAGCCCTCAAAACACACATATTTAAACCACAGGTATGACACATATTTCATTGATTCCAGTTATTATGAAGATTTCTAAAAACATATCCTTGGAAATATTCCAGATCATGCTGGGGAAAGAGTGACTATCTCCACAAAAATGCCCATTAATTAAAGGATACTATTTTTTTCAGAGAGAGCCCATTTAAACAACCAGTAAGAAAGAAAGAAAAGGTGACCTTGAATGTTCAGCATCACTATCATTTCAATTGCCTGGAAACATTTCACTTCTGCATGACTCTAATGAGAGCATTTTTAACTTCCTTGTTCCTAAGACTATAAATGAGAGGATTCAGCATGGGAACCACCATAGGATGAAACACAGATGCCACTTGATCTTTCCTAAGGAGTAGGACTTCTTTGCTTTTAAATAAGTAAAAATAGTAGTGCCATATAAGATGGTGACTTCCATGAGGTGGGGGGCACAAGTAGAGAAGACTGCACTTTCCTGAACTGGATTTAATTTTCAGGATATTAGACAGAATAGGCCCATATGACACAGAGACTGTGATGAGAGAGAGTATGATGGTGGAGCCAGCAAGAATAAATATGATTTCAATGTCACTAGTGATAGTGCAAGACAGAGCTAAGATTGGGGTTGTGTCACAGAAAAAATGATGAATTACATTGGACTTGCAGAATTGCAAACTGTTCATGAAAAACAAGTTGACCACTGAGTCAGTAAATCCTATCTTTTAGGACCCAGAGATGAGGGCACGGCAAATCCTTTTGGACATAACAACCTGGAAGTGAAGAGGATTGCAAATAGCTACATAGCAGTCATAAGCCATTGGAGAGAGGAGGAAACACTCAGTGGCACTGAAAAAGACCAAAAATAAAACTGGGTGAAGCAACCAGTAAATGAAATATACTTGGTAGAAATATGCAAGTTTTCTAAGACTTTAGGGGTGATGAACTTTGAGTAACAGAGGTCAAGGAATGACAGGTGGATGAGGAAAAAAATACATGGGGATGTGAAGCTGGAGATCCAGGTTAATTATTAGTATCACCCCTGCATTCCCCAGCACAGTAATCAGTTATATGAGGAGAAACAGCATAAAGAGGAGCAGCTAGATCTCTTCAGGTTTTGTCAGTCCCATAAGGATGAAGTCATGAATGTTTGTGTAATTCCTACTTCCCATACTGCTTAAGTGTTGGAAACTGTTGAGAAATCAAAGGTGGTACTTGGCATTAAGGACTTCCAAAAATTTTTTTGTTTATATGAATGACCCTGCATTTTTAAAAATTCATTTAATACTCCTATAAATGTACAATAAAGAGAAGTTTGCAAAATATGACTGAAATAAATCTTACTTTGACTCACAAATACAAATTAGGTATAAAACATCAATTTGGAAACTGTATAATAGAGACTTATATATATTTGATAATTAGAATGAACCTGGACTGTCACAAATGTCTCTCTTTATTAACACATTTATCCAGATGTAAAAATTTTATAGGTATTTC
>PVKH010041052.1:0-11192 GCA_004027955.1 Chaetophractus vellerosus
TCCCTAGTTAAAAAAGGAAAAAAAAATACCATAAAACCAATGTTTCACCTTAAAACACATAATTTGGAAACATGTAAAATTAAACAACGATGGATTTTTTAAAATTCAAATAATATAAAATACAATGCATAGATTTGGCACATAATTTTTTAGTTTTTACTTTAGGAAAAAGAAAAGACTGAGGAAAAAGTCTATAAATCTGTCTTTTTTTTTTTTTTTTTTTTTTTTTTTGAGGTACTGGTGGGTCAGGGATTGAACCAGGGACCTATTATGTGGGAAGCTAGCACTCAACCACTAAGCCACGTTGGCTTCTGAGTTGGTTTTTTTTTTTCGTTGTTTGTTTGTTTGTTTTGTTTTGTTTGTTTGTTTGTTTTAGGGACTCCAACCTGGCATCTCCCATGTGGGAAACAGGTGCTCAACCACTTGAGCCACTTCCAGTCCCTTCTCAGTCCCTTTTATGAATTATCTTGGGAACTAGAATTTTACCTAGATGAGTTCTGGCTGCTTTTTTTAAAAATGCACAATTATATCATAGAACACTGACTTCTACAATTTGAAACAACTTTGAAAAGCAAACTCCTGCCTCCATAGTATAAGGAAAGAAGAATAATCTTTTCATAGTCATCATCCATATAAAAAAAGTTCACAGTCTGATTTAACTTTATCAAAAGGTAAAGTGATTTGTATACGTTATTTTGATCCTCAGTAGTTCCTAAACACAAAAATAAATTTAACATGAACTTATAGCTGCTTGAGTTTTCTAAAACAAGATATTAATATACAATGTATTAAATTGGCAGAAGGCCATGGACTAAAGAAAAAAGAATTGAGTATAAAACGCTTACCAATTTTATGCGTTCTAATTTTACAACAGTTTCAGGTGTTGAGACCTAATCGGTTTCTTGAGCCCCTATCCGTTATGAACATAATAACTCAGTCTTCTATTTTAACACTTCTCAGTGTCATCTTTTGGTTGGTATTTCATTTTGAGATATATAAGATCATTTTGCCCAACTTCAGTCATTTGTTCTTCCTTGATCGTATTTCATTATCATCTTTAGCAAACTGAATATATACTTGCTTTTTGAGGATCAGGCAGATTTTTCCAGTTTTCATTTAGTCTTCATCTTTGCTTTGTAGATTATCTAATAATAAATATTGATTGTGCTTTAATTCAGGTATAATTACTACTATGCCAGACTATAAAGGAAGTGGGTAAATTGTATACTAGGCTATTGAGTAACTGACTCTTTACCTACCTATGGGGAGATTGCATGGCAATTCAAACTCTTCTAAGAAAACATTTTACATGTCTCTCTTTCACACTCAAGCATGCATACACACACACATTTGAAGCAAATGTTTAACAAAAAAATACTTACTTTTACTATGTGCACCCTGACATCTTCTATCCATTTTTGTTCTTGCTTCATTTTTTAAAATTTGCTCCTCAGAACCCACTAAACCAAAAGAAAACAAAAACAAAAAACTGGTTAAGCGCACAGACTCTGTGGTTTTGTTTTTTTTGTTTATTAGAAGTTGTGGGTTTAGAGGAAAATCATTCATGAAATACAGAATCCTCATATACTACCCTATTATTTAAATCCTCACATTGGTGTGGTGCATTTTACAATTGATGAAGCCACATTTTTAAAGTGTGCTTGTTACCAACTATAGTCCATGGTTTAATTTAGTGTCCACTGTGTTGTACAGTTCTATGCATTTTTCTTTTTTAGAAATTTTTATTCTAGTAACATATCTGTACCCTAAAACCTTCTCTTTTGTAACTACATTCAAATTATAATTCAGCACTGTTAATTACATTCACAATGTTGTGCTATGTTTACATTGTCCATTACCTAATCTTTTCCATCATCCCAAATAGAAACTGTATATTTTAAGCCTGAAATCCCTATTCCTTACCCCCATCTCATTCTATGGTAACCTGTATTCTAAATTCTGACTCCATGTTGTCGTATATATCAGAACTTCATTCCTTTTTAATGCTGAGTAATATTCCATGGTAAATGTCTACCACATTTTGTTTATCCATTCGTCAATTAATAGACACTTGGGTTGCTTCTGTCTTTCAGCAATTGTGAATAACGCTGCTATGAACATTTGTGTGCAAATATCTGTTTGAGTCCCTGCTCTCAATTCTTTGTGGTATATACTTAGAAGTGGGATTGCTAGGTCATGTGGTAATTCTATACTTAACTTTCTGAGGAACTGCCAAATTGTCTTCAATAATGGGCTGTATCATTTTACATTCCCACTAGGGAATGAGTGTTCCTATTTTTCCACGTTCTCTCCAACACTTGTAATTTTCTTCCTTTTTTTAAAATAGTAGTCATTCACCATTCTGAAAAAATGGTATCCCATTGTGGATTTTTTTTTTTTTTAAGATCGATTTATTTGTTTCTCCCCCTTCCCCCATAGTTTTTGCTCTCTGTCTTCTCGCTGTGTCTCTTCCTTGTGTGCTCTCTGTGTCTGCTTGTCTTCTTTTACGAGGTACAAGGAACCGAACCCGGGACCGCCCATGTGGGAGGTGGGTGCCCCACTGCTCGAGCCACCTGTCCCTCTCATTGTGGTTTTAATTTGCATTTCCCTGGTGGCTAAGGATGGTTGAGCATCTTTCCATGTGCTTTTTGGCCATTTTTATAAGTTCTTTGCAGAATGGTCTTCACCACTTCCTCACTGTGTGGCCATGGGCAAGATATTTAACCTCTCAGTTTCCTCGTTTATAAAATGAAGGTTAATAGTATTATTTAGTGTTGAGTATTAAATAAGCCAATACATATAAAACACTTAAAACAATTCTTAGCTGTTAATTGCTACTGTTATTTATTTCTAGACTCTCAGTGGATAATCAGAGGATAGCACGACTGGGCAAGTGGAGCAAAGCAGTAGTTCCATTCTCTTAAGTGGTGCACTATATAGTAAGAAGACTGAATTTTTACCGGAGGCTGAAATGCTGGGCAGTTAGATTTTGTATCCCTTGCCAATGATTTTATGTATTTGATACCTTCTGAATATGGATCCAGTTGAGAGATAAACACAGGGTTCACACAAGAAGTGAAAATATTGTCTTTATTACTGCTAGAGCTTATTAGAGAACATGACTTTATTTTTGTAGCCAATTAGCTTTGCTTATATTTTACTTCTGGATTAGACAAACCTACCCACAAGCACAGCTGAATAACTTGCAGGCCCTTTACTACATGGCAGAGAGCAGCACAGGGTGTACCTTCTGCCTAGGCAGATGGATCTAAAGAGAAGAGAACAGAAGGGGCTGAACTAAAAGCATGTTCTTTTTCTTAAAACATGTTAATTAGGTAGCTCACAAGGGAATGAGACTAGAAACAGAGATGTGGAAATGTGGAGAATGAATAATGTTATCTTAACTGAGAGAACATTTTTCAATACATATTTTTTTATTAGAGAAGATAGGCACTTACAAAACAAGTATGCATAATGTGCAGAATTTCCCATACATCACCCCTCCACCAACACCTTACATTGTTGTGACACATTTGTTATAGATTATGAAAGAATATCATCAGACTATTACTACTAACTGTGGTCCATAGTTTACATTTGTTATATTTTTCCCATACACCCCCTATTGTTAATACTATGTCTTTTTTTTTATAAGTTTTTTTGTTTATTATTTATTACATATCCCCCCCCCCTTCCTTCTGCTTGCTTTTGCTGTGTGTCCATTCTTCTGTGTTTTTCTATGTTTTTGCTTCTTGTCTCCCCGTCTTTGCGGCGGTACACCGAGTCGGCCCTCCGCGGCGGCGGCTCACTCCGTTCGTGGGTGGCTCCATTCCGTTTTCACGGGCGACTCCGCTCCATGTTTTGTGGGCAGCAGTCCTCCATGTTTTTGCGGGCTGCCGGCTTCCGCGCTTCGCAGGCAGCAGCTCCACTTTTCACGGGTGACTTTGCCATGCCTGTGGGGGCTCCGCCCTGCCCGTGGCGGCTTTTTGCCTTGCCCACGGTGGCTTTTGCCCCGCCCACGGCGGCTTGCCTTTCTCAAGGCCGTCTGCCCGCTCGGAGAGGTCCCCGGGAACCGAACCCGGGGCCTCCCATGTGGTACACCAGCGCACTCTTATCCACTGAGCTATCTAGCCGGGCCCAATACTATGTCTTAATATTGTACATTTGTTATAGTTCATGAGAGAATACTCTCATATTTGTACTCTTAAACACAGTCCATCTTCCACTACATGGTTCACTGTGTTATACAGTCCCATGCCTTGTACAGTCTACCCAGAATGTCCACTCAGTGGCTCTTTCACCACAGAGTTGTACAGTCATCACCTCAGTAAATTTTTTAACGTTTTCCTCAGTCCAAAAGAAAAAAAATCCCATATCCCCCCATTATTGATCCTTAGCATCAATATAGTACTTTATTTGACATTGATGCAAGAATATTACAGTATTGTTGTTAAGCTGCTATCAAGATCAGGGTGCAAATGTCTGTTTGTATCACTGTTTTCAGTCCTAGTAGAGGGATTGCCTGATCATATTGGCATGAGAGAACATTTTGTACTGATGTAGAAGACCTATAATCAAGTTCACGTTTCGTAACTTAGCAATTAGGTATCCTTTCTGGTATGATCTTCGAGGACAAACACACCAGAATTTGAATCCTGACTGTCATTTAATTGCACTTAGGATTTCGAGGATCCCTAAAACCGAACAAATACTACTTTGCGAGAAAAATTGGCCTCTAGCTTCTCTTCCTTGTTCTATTTTTACATTATTTAGTTTGTTAATGTCTGCTCTTTTCAAACTGCTGCAGTAGTATTAGAGGAATGAGACTAGCCTTAGTTGGCCACTTTTTTCTTCATAAAGTAAAATTTTCATCAATCTGTCCATTTTCTGAATCTTCACATTTCATTTAATCATAGTTGAAAATTTCTGTAAGTTTGTAGCCAGCAGAGTAGTGCACAATGCCTGGTCAAAGTTATTATGGTGATACAGCATTAGAGTATTTAGGATCCATCTTTTTATTTATACAAACTTATAGAATATCTTGGCTAATTTTTAATAAATACATTCCTAATAAAAAGTTTTCCTTATGGGCCCGGCTGGATAGCTCAGTGGATAAAGAGCTCGCTGGGAAACCACATGGGAGGCCCTGGGTTCGGTTCCCGGGGACCTCTCCTAGCGGGCAGACCGCCTTAGGAATGGCAAGCCGCCATGGGCGGGCCGGAGCCGCCATGGGCAGGGCAAAAAGCTGCCACGGACGGGCGAAGGCCACCACGGGCGGGGCGGGTCGCCTGCAGGTCGAGCACAGCCAGCCACCCGCGAACTGAAAAAGCCGGCTGTGATGGAAGCAGAAGCCGCCCACGGGCGGGGAGGGCCGCTCCTGCGCGGTGACCAAGTCTCGGCGCGTCGCCGCAGCGGGGGGGAAGGGGAGATATGTAATGGAATAAATAAATCTTTAAAAAAAAAAAAAAAAGTTTTCCTTATGAGCTTTGACTGCTTCCAACTTCTTTCATCCTCTATACTTCCTCTTTCTCACTTCATCCTTCCTATTCTCTGTCTCTGTTTTTCTTTCTTTCAATAAATATCTACAATAGTACCTGTGTTTCAGGAACCATACTAAACATTAATGGTGTAATCTTGAAAAAGATAGATTCAGTCCCTTACTGTAGCTTTACTCTAGTGCTGAGAGGACATGTTAAATGAATAATTTAATTATGATTAATATTTAATCATGAAAAAGTTATAGTATTGAAAGAGTGTTTATAACAGGAAAACTGAGCTGATCTGGAGTGGTCTTCCCTGTGAAGTGGCATTTCAGATCTGAGGAAAGAGTAGGAGGAGCCAATTACCTGGGAAGGTCAGGCAATGGATTAAGGGAAGAGAAGAGGTTCTAAATGGAGGGGTTAGCATGCGTGAGGGTTCAAAGGTGTCAAAGAGCTTAGTATACTCAAGGGTCTGAAAGAAAGCTAGTTTGGTTAAGCATAGAAAATGGGTGAAAGTATTCAAGATGAGTGAGGAAAAGGGCAAACAAGGTTTATATGTCTCAGGATCTTGTAAACCCAGAGATGATTTGCTTAAATTTTTATCTTCTACACCATCTTTGAAGTTTAATTTTACAATTTTGATTTAATATAATAGGTTGACTTCCATGAATAGACTATTTTTGAAGGTTTCTTATTTCCTTTCTCATATTCCCATTTCCCTTATTCTATAAGTAACATCATGGAAAGTCTTTAGTTTCATTTGGAATGAATCAGAACTTAAAATTTATTACTTTTGGCTACACTGTGTGTAGTAGATTGATTATTGGCATTATAAGGCTAATGTGGTTAGGTTAGTAGATTCAATTCCAACTACCTCAAATAGTAGAACTGGGAGGTTTATGACAAGTGTAAGGATTTTTTCCCCCTCTTCTCTCTAGGCCTTATGAACCTGAGGTAGCAAGATATAGTTGTGTGCCTTTGGTGTTTTCTAGGAAAATAATCTATTAAGCCAGTTTTTATTATCACATAACTTAGATCCATGGTTGCCCTATTAAAAGGAACCTTTCTTTTGCCTGCGCACATCAAAAAAAGTTGTTTTTTTCCTTTGGTAAATGAATTAGTAATGACTTATCTTTTGTTCTGGTCAACCAAGACTGAGACCATACAACTCATTTTAGACAGAAAATCTTGAAAATGGTAGCTATCCATGGCATAAAATTTGTGGGACAGAGGCCGAATGCCCCCAGACCGCAAGGACTTGCAGGACCGGAGTCCGGCTCACCAGCCCTGGCCTGGGAGCCACAGCGCACTGCAGCGCGGAGCCATAGCTGCCCGGAGAGGCGCTTTGGAGGCTGAGCGCTCCCTCCCGCATTTTGTTCTTATCCTCATCCCGCTCCCAAATCGGCTCCCTGCCTGCCAGGCCTTCCCGCTCCGCACCTGCTGCTTTCCCCGTTTGTCAGGTTTCTGGCACTGTGCCAACGAACAGCCAGGATGCCCCTCTGGCTCCCTTTCCCTGCCAATCACCTCCCCCCCCCCAGCCCCCAGCGTGAATGTCCCCCTGGGTGACTTCTTGGGGGTCCCCCTCACCCCCCAAGGCTAGGAGGATGATGGTGTCCGGGATGATTTGTCGCCTAGTGGTCCTAGTGTTTGGGATACCGTATCCAGCTGATACATCCTACAAGGCTGTGAAGACTAAGAACATTTGTGAATAATTCTGGTGTTTATGTACTGGATTGTCTTTGCACTCTTCACGTCAGTGGAAATCTTCACAGACTTCTTTATCTCCTGGTTCCCTTTCTACTATGAAATCAAGATGGCCTTTGTGCTATCGCTACTCTTCGCCCCGTACCAAGGGAGCCAGTTTGCTTTACTGCACGTTTGTCTATCTATCCCTATCCTGCCATGAGAAGGAGATCCACAGGTACATCGTGTAGGCCAAGGGGTGCAGCTGCAAGACCATGCACAGCTTCCGGAAGCAAGGCCTTGACATGACCACCTTGGCTGCCGTCCAGACTGCCACCAAGAATCAGGGTGCGCTGGACGGCCAGATGTGGAACTTCTCCATGCAGGACCTACATGCCGTCCCTGACACCTCTGCCCCTGCCTATCAGAGGACCAGGTACCCCACTGAAGGCCACCCAGAGGGTACCGGGCAGGGGGCCTGCAAGACAGTGACACAGAGGACAAGTGTGGGTTGGACACTGAGGTAGCCTCCCAGCTGCCGGCCCAGCCCCAAGAGAAGTCTCTGAGTCACAGCCAGAGCCTGCATGTGCCCAAGAGGAAGCTGCTGGTGCAGGAGGGCACCTCACGCTTCCTGAAGGTCTGGACAGTGACCTTGGATATGGACAGCTAGAGTCTGCAGACTCTGGCCCAGTCTTACTTTGCTCCCTCCAGGGTAATGGGACCTGTTTTGAGGGGACCTCTGGCTGCACATCTGGCCTGTCTACATCAGATGCCAAGGCGCTGCCCCTCCCGAGCTCAGCTGTTGGTTGAGGACTAGGGCAGGTGTTGCTGGGGGCCACATTCAGGGATGTACCCATGACATACCAAAGCAGGCTGGGCCCAGGGTTTTATTTATTGCCTTTCTCATCTCTCTAACTTCACTAGGGATGGGATCAGAGCTCTTTCCCTCTTGCACGTAAAACCAAAAGTCCATTCATGTCTTCCTGTCTTTCAAAGTACTTGACGGGCCTTTTCCAAGGCCTTACATGTGTGTGCTGGTTGTATGTTTTTTAATGAGGTGAAGGTTTGTGAAAGTTCTGATAAATACATAAAAGTGGGGGAAAAAACTCTATTCTACTGTTTTCCTTTTTAAAAAAAGAAAAGCTTTATTGTATAGAGTTAGCAATTACCCTTGTGGCTAATTCACTTGAACTGAAGAGGGGCCAGGGTGGTCCTCAGCTGGATTCGTTTGCTTGGTGCCGCAGAATAGACAGATATGCTGAACTAGGCTAGGAAGAAAAAGAGGATTTATTCACCGGTGGGAGACCAGAGATGTACAATCTCAAATCAGCCTCCCTGAACTGCAGAAATTCTAATATTTTATCCCTTTGGATGCTAATGAATGATTGGGTTGGACCCGGGCACAGCTTCCTTCATTAATAAACATTAAGGGGTTGAACATGGTGGGGTGGGTACCAAACCAGGGTGAGTTACAAGGTTTTAATAATTATCAGAGATCAAGATTCTGGGATAGGAAAGTACAGAATAGAGGTCAGTCACAAGGTGTTCCATATGAATATCAAACAGGAGGGTAGAGGTTATACACAAGGGAGAGGCTAAGTTTTGCATAACCATAAACCAGGATGAGACCTGTTCAGAATGACCATCATAATAGCAGGTCTAGGCTAAATCCAGCCAATTTCAGCAATTTCAGATATTAACCTTTCGCTATTTTTTATAATATAAAGGTATCCATCTAATTCTTAACCTTTGGTTACAAAGGTTCAGTACAATGCCTCAACATTTAAGCTGTACTGGGTTTTTCTAGTACTACAGAACTAGCCATGCTTTTCTTTCTGACTGTGGAGCTGGGCTATCTCACCAAAAATGTGTTTTCAATAGCTGAATGGAATGAAATTTGATTATGTCTGAAGTATAAAAACATTTCTTTTGGCCCTTTATGATTGAATTTCCACTGTGTAAAATTAAACCGATTATTTATTATGCTACCTAACTATTATGCATTGTTTGAAAACTATACATCTCTTTTTTCCACCAACATCATTTTGTCTTTTGAATGTCAGAGCAGCAGTTGGACAGCATAATTTCCTCTCTAGAAATGCATTTCCTGCAGTTTGTGTCTACTTGTATTATTTCACCAAAGGCTATAGGAAAGAGTGGGGCTCTTGATATATTTTAGTATTCTAGAATATATTAGTTTTTCACCTGCTAAAACAAATACCATATAATGGGTTGGCTTAACAACAGCAATTTATTGGCTCATTGTTTCAGAGAGGAGAAGGCTTGCTGCCTCCCAGGGTTGGTGTCTTCTGGCTGTCCAACAATCTTTGGGGTTCCTGCACTTTTCCATCACATAGCAATGCACATGGTGGGATCTTCTCCTTTCTCTTCCGGGTTCTATTGACTTCCAGGTTCTGGCAGCTCCCTGTGGCTTTCCCTTCTGTGTCCTATTTCCTTTACTTATAAGGACTTCAACCATAGTGGATTAAGGCCCACCAGCATTCTGTGGACACACTTTAATAACATCTTCAAAGGTCCTATTTACAAATGGGTTCACATCCACAGACCAGGAGTTAGGACCTGAACATACCTTTTATAGTAGGGTGCTTGATTCAGTCCCCAAAAAAGGGTATGATTGTTTTCCTCATTTGGAGTTTGGGTTCTGAAGTAAGTACTACTGGCTGCCCTTCTGGTACCTTGAGCTTGACTTCTGGCCTTAACCAGTAAAGGTGCTTTTCTTTGGAAAAGAAGTTGCGAGAGGCAGAAAAAAAAGTTTTCTTGTGACTTCTTGATACATTGAGGGTGACTATAACTCTTTGACAATGTATTTATTTCTCAAAGACGTAAAGCATTTGTTTGACTTGTGAATGTTTACGTATTGAATTTGATTGATCTCTTCCTCACTCCTAACACAATTCCCTCTGTGTTAAATCACATTACTTTTTTAGGCTTGAATCATCTGCCATATTTATGGGTTGTTCCATTCTTTCACATGAGTTGAGTTTGTTGTTGTTGTTGGGTTGTTTTTTGTTTTTGTTTGTTTATTTATTTATTTATTTATTTATTTATTTTTTGAGTTTTATTGCAAAGTCCCTTAAATTTTGTTTCCTTTCTGTTCCTATCGATCAACTTTCATTTTAGCATTTATCATGATATCCCTGGATAACTGTAACCAAGTCTTCCTAACTCTCCGCTCAACTCTAAACTATCTGACATAAATATTACAAAGATTTTTCTCAATTATTACTTTTGGCAGACTACTTAAATGACAGAATTGTCTTTGCTCATTTTTAATGAAAATCCAAACAAAACTCCTAGTCAAATAAAAACATAAGAAAATATTAATAAAATAGAGGTTTATTTTTCTCACCTAACAAGACTGCTGTAGTGGCTCCATGATGCAAGAAGGGCCTGGACTCTTTCTTTTCACCATCTTTATTATATTACTTTCCTCCTCATGCTTGCAAAATAGCTGTTTACTGTAGGCCTTGCGTGCATATTCCAAACTATGAAGAAAGGCACATACAAGGACAAAATATGTATGCAAATTGAGTCTAACACTTTTATTAAGATAATAGCTTTTCTCCAAAGACCCATCCACTAGATTTCCACTACTTTTTTATTGGCCAGAACTGTGTAGCATATCCCACCACACCAACTGCAAGGGCGCTGCTCTAGTCAGGGTTCTCTTGGGAAACAGAATCAACACGAGATCTCTGTTAAAAATATAAGATTTTATAAGAGTCTCTCACGTGACCGTGGGGATACACAAGTCCAGGTTCTGCTGGCAGGCTGCAAGCCAGGGGCTCCGATGAAAGACTGATGAAGGCTCCTCGATGAGTTTGCTCCGATGAAAGACTGATGAAGGGTCGTCGATGAGTTCCTGGGAGAAGTTCGCTGTCAAAGGACGAGCTGGGAAATTCTCTCTGAATGTTGAAATCAGTTCCCTTTTATAAGCAGTCAACTGAATGGATAACAGCGTCATCCATTCTTCATCCAATCTTGCTGATTGATGCAGATGCAATTAGC
>PVKH010041053.1:0-10994 GCA_004027955.1 Chaetophractus vellerosus
CTTTAATAAGCTTCAGATTGATCCCCTTTGGAAAACAAAGAATACATTATTTCCTAGGTCTCTAGCTTAATTTATTAAAAAATGGATATTATCAGAATTGATAATTCACCTCCAATTGGAGCATATTGAGCTGGCATATAGGTGATTTCTGAAAGCAACAAAATTTAGCTATAGGACTGTAATGAGATAAGAAATCTGGATTAAAAATTTAGCCCTGAGATGCCAATAGATCTTGAGAAAGAATGTGGGAGATTTAGGATATGCAGAGAACAAGAAGAAAGATGAGTGGAATTCAAAATGCTATTTTATTTTAGATTTTAATTAACTACATAATTGTGTTTATATTAGGGAAACATGTTGGGGTTTAATCTATTATTTTAATTCTTGGTTCTTTAAGGCTAATGCCAGAGTATGTGACAGAAAATAAAGCCCCACATCAGAGCTATCCCTCTTAGCTAGGTTGCCAAAAGTGTTACTTAAAAAAAATAAATTAAAATTCAGAGCTTAGCTCAAGTGGGCTGTATGGCTGTGCATGGCATTCTGGTACATCTGTACCTTGATAGCCCAGTCCTAAATCCTTTATTCACTCCTTCCTCAAGCAACAATGACTTATAAGGGTAGACAGTGCTAGCCACTATCTATGGTGCCCTTAAAGGTACAATTGTATTTTGTTTGCATGTTCTCTCTTATTACTTTAGGCCTCTTCTGCTTACATACCAATGGCTTTTATTCATCTGGAATAGCAGACGCTATGGGTGCCCCACTTCTATCCCCTCAGATTCTCTTACCATACCCACATGTGCCTACTTGACTTCCAAGGGCCAGGAACTAAATTTTGTTGGGGACTACCTTGGGCTGCCAGAACCCACTTTGCCCACATGCATAGGCAGGCTGGAAGTGCCTGGGAATTCATGTCCCAGAGGGTACAGCCCTTAACCTAGTGCCTGGTGATCTACAGTGCGGGAGTATAAATACTCTGGCTATGCACCCCTTTGGTGGAATAATTCTAGAGCTTCCCCTGAGTTATCTACTGGAGTAGTTGTCTTAAAAATCTACACTGTTGCTTTTCCTTCTCTGTATCAGCTTCCCACTCCTCTGTTAGGGGGGACCCAAATAAACCACATACACTCAGTCCTTATCAGGGTTTGCTTCTGGGGGAAGCCGCTAAGAACTTTGTATTCTCCAAACAATTTAACTAGAATGTTGCTTGTGGCAGTGCAAGTTTACAAAATACAGATAATGAGTAGGATTTTTGTTTGTTTTTCAGGCCTAAAAACTTATTTACCCCAACATAAGACTGGCAGAATCTTATTGGGTATATTTGATTGCAGATTCACATTGGCTATAAATTCTGTATTGAATTAGTTGGTTTCACTTTAAGATCACCAAATGATGCACCAAATGGTTCAAGTTAAATAATGGAATTAACTGGGTAAAGCGATTATATATGTCATTCTTTCATTGAACAAAATTTATTGAGTATCTACTACGTGCCAGGCACTATACTTTGGAGATATAGCAGTGATTAAGCTAAGGACTGCCACCTTCATTGAAGCTTAAAGTGGAGCTTATTTTGTTATTTGCAGATATATTTAGAATAATATATGCTGTTTGAAAATCTTAATAGTTGCTAATAGGAGGTTATTGATATTATTCAATGTGTTTAATTCTTTTCCCTAGTACTTACATTGCAAGATGCAGAGTTGTAATACATTTACTTTTGTTATGTTCTTCAAACATAAGCTTCTTGATTTTGGATATCTGGTATGTCTATTTCATTAGTTCTTTTTTTCTGTTCATTTTCTGTCATTCTTCTCTTTCAAGAATTACTTTTCATTATTGTAGAATTTTGTTTGTTCCAGGGTCAATTATATTATAACTCTACTAACGTTATATTGAGTTTAGCATTTCTCAAAGTTGTCATATTTGGTTCAGCCATATTTATACTTGAAACATTTTAAGCTTTTGGTTAAGTATAAAAACTCTCAGAGCTAATTACATTTTTGATTAAGTAAATAAGTGGTCCAAAGCACAAATGATTCTTAATATTATGCAGAACAGCCTATGTAAGTTCGAATGTGTTACATTTAAATTTACACATTGTGGAAACTTTAAAAAATATTAATTTAATACCTCATTAGAAATGCATACAATTCTTATAAACAATTACTGCCTTCCTGTCAAATGTCAGGGTAAACATTTATAAATTAATAGCTATGAGTTTCTTATGGTCAGTGGATTCCAGTGCATGTGTGGATTGAAGTGCTCACGTGAAATTTGTACCCAGCTGAATCTTGAGGAAACAGCAGAAAGTCTATATACATAGAGTCCATTATTTTAAGGTTTGGATTCATATAATATGTGTATTCCTTTGAAAAATTGTTAGTCATTCTCAGCCTTTCAATATTCTTTGCATTTAGAACTACTTGACACTCTGTGGTTGACTTTCTATTTGTCTACCTAACATTCACTTCCCCTTCTTCTGGCATTAATATCCTGATTTTCCTATAAAGAATGATGCCTTTCAGTATGTGGATTTCAGGAGAAGTTGACTGTCCCCCCCCCCATTTTAGTAGTAGAACACTGTCTAGGTTTGGCACAAAACAGTACATCCCTTTGCCACAGTGATTGGTTCAGGGGTAGAGATGTAAATCAAGTCAGGCTGATCAGATCCAATAGACTTTAGCTAGAGCTTATGGGAAAGAGGCATTCCCTTTCTGCTAAGGTTGGTAGGCTGGTAGTCTATGTGCTTGGAGGTGCTAGTAGCCACCTTTGTGATCACTTGGGAAGAGCTCGTTTGAGAACTGTAATGGTTTCAGAGTTTTATTTAATGATGAATTCCAAAAATATAAATTGGATTATTCTTGTAAACTAATCTGTTCATCTGGGCATGATTAAGTTATGATAAGGGTATTAACTGGGCCACGCCAGGAGGGTGTTGGGCCCCGCCCCTTGGTGGGTGTGGTCTCAAGTATAAAGGCTAGGCAGCAGATTTGAGTTGCAGAGAATTGGAGAGAAGCAGATTTGAGAAGCAGTTCTGATGTTGGAGTGAGCTGATCGCCGGATAGTCTACAGCTGGCCTTGTGGAGAGATGCAATGCATAGAGAACCTCATGGTCTACACTGAATTTGTGGAAGAAACAGAAGCTAAGCCCGGAGAGAAACACAGCCCCGGCAGGAGAGGAACCTAAAGGCCTGAGCCCTTGCAGACGTCGGCAGCTGTCTTGCTCCAACACGTGGACTTTGGTGAGGGAAAAACTTTACGCTTTGTGGCCTGGTAACTGTAGGCTTCTACCCCAAATAAATACCCTTTATAAAGACCAACCAATTTTGGTATATTTTCAAGAGGCACTTCTGTGGCTGACCAAAACAAGAACAAAACCTGTAAATGGAATTGGAGCATGGATGGAGAGAGTCAGAATCCTAATAAGCCTGAGCAACTGGATCCATTGGTACCTGGAGATCCACCCCTGAATTCTTGCTGACATGAACCATTACATTACAATTGCTCTACCAACAGTCTTTTGCCACTGCTTCATCATTTACAATTTTTTCTTCCTTGTGACTGAAGGTTTCCTAATACTACATGAAACCATTTTTCTCCCTCTCCTCTGAGACTTTCCTAATCAACCTACCAAATAAATAAGCCTATATTTTTAAGAGCCTTTTGGTTCTTGAGGTGTGTGCTGGATTATTAAGCTTTTCTTCCTTGTGGAGCAATAAGTAGTGCATATGGTGCTAAATCCCCAGTTAGATGTTTGAAGGACAGCAGAACCATTGAAACACTGAGTGTGACCTAAATCTACAATCATAAAGAAAGCCTGTTGTCCTTAGAGATGTTGTTTATTCAACAACTGTTTTTTGAGCTCCTGCTATTTTAGACATCAGGAATAGAACAATGAATAATACACTGACATTCTTATATCAGTTCAGCAGGCTTGGTACACAGAACTGGACCAATTCTGGAAAGGTGGCACTCAGCAAGACTTAATTCCCCTGACTAAAATCCTTCAGTGCTTTCCCATGGTTCTTAAATATAATCCAAAGGCCTTAACACACTCATTTGTCTAAAATCTTATCCTGTCACTTGTACCTCCTTGCTTGTGCTGCTCCAGCCATGCCAGCTTTCTTTCCTTTCCTCTAACATTAATCTGTCTCAGAACCCTCTGCATCTTCTCCCTTGCATCTTGATTACCTCTTCCTCTGGCACTTCACGTGGTCATGGCTTAAATGGCATGTCTAAGAGAGACCTTTCTTCCCCCCACCCCCAGTCTAAAATGGGTCCCCTTAATATTCTCTCAAAAAAACCCTGTTTTATTCTCATATAGTACTTATAATAAATTATAATTCGAATGTTTGTATTTATTTATATTTATGTGTTTAGTGTTTATTTACTGTCTTTCCCACCACTGTAAGCTCTATGAGGTCAGAGACTATATCTGGTTTGTTCACCACAGAATTATTCAGTGCCTGGCCCAGTGCCAAACACATTGTAAGGACTTACATTGTTTGTTGAAAAACTATGTGGCTTGACCTCAGCTTCTTTATAGGTAGCCTCCACTGTCTCAACACATTTTTGAGTCTTTGCCTTCAAAGCCAAGGACCCCTTCCCTTCTAGCCCTCTTCTTTAGCTGCCTTACTCAGGGGTCATCCTGGTACAGCAGTCATCATCTATTTATGTGATAGCTGGGCCTCAGGCACCAAACTGGGAGAGTGACCACAGAAACTTGATGAGATAGCAGGAACCAAAATGGAAACTCAGGCTTTATGACTAGAGCTCCCCAGAAATGGAATCGAAAGGGGCAGGGTAATCCCAGGAGCGCATTGGTCACTACCCAGGCGCTGAATTCCAAGTCCAACTGTGGGCAGAAGAGGCTCAAGGAGCAACATGGAGGTCAGTGATGAGTGAGGTTATGGGCAAGTGCCAGCTTTTTGGAGTTGGAGTGGAGTTGGCATCCTTTCTGTATGCACTGCTTTCATGAGGAAAGGCTGGATACCCAGGAAAGGACTGACTCTCTAGGTGGAAAAATCAGTATAACCAACCATGGAATGCTGGAGGAGTCAGAGGCGGGGGAAATGAGACGAGCTAACTGTCTGACCTCGCCTATTCTCATCATTCTGGTTCTTGCTGGTTTTAGGTGGGGTTGAAACAGTTGATATCTTAGCCTACTCTGACCCCTTTTAGGCTCCAAATCTTCTTAGATCCAAAGCATTAATTTTTCTGCCCCAAATTTTATTATGAAAAATTTCAAACATACAGCAAAGTTGAAACAATTTTACTGTGAACACCCAAATACTACCACCTAGATTCTATCATTACCATTTTACTTTGCTTGTTTTATCACACATCTGTCCATCTACTTATCCCTCTAGGCACCCTTTAATACATCTTAATTTTTGATGCATTTCAAAGTAAATTGCAAAACTGGTATATTTCCCCCTAAATATTTCAGTATTCATTTCATTAACAAGAGTTCAAATTTTTTTTACAGCCTTTTCTTTTGAGGTAAATTCCATGTACAATATATGCACAAACCTTTAGTGCACATTGACTGAGTTTTGACAAATGAATATATCTGAATAAACCAAACCCTGTCAAAATATAAAATATTACTATCATCCCAGCAATTTCCCTCATACCCTTTCTCACTCAATTCCTGCCCTAACCATCCAGAGGCCAGGACTTTTTTTTTTTCTTTCCCCAGCCATAGTTTTAAGACATTTATTTATACCTGTAAGTGCCAGTAATGAGTCCTAGAACAATCTTCCACAGTAGTTATCTGTTCTTCTCATAATTTAAATAGAAAAGAACCCTGCTTCTAAAATTAAAACTCAACCAACACTTGAAAGAAAGAACTTGGCACAACATAGCTATTACCAGCTTTGTAATGATTTTCCCCAGTTAGGGTCTAGTGGTACTTTATCTAACTCATATTTCCTCAAGGTGCATCAGCTACAGAATAAAAATAGGGGCACTGAATTACTAGGTCACACTAACGGAAGCAAAACAGCACTTCTCTGGCTATCACCTCTCCCTGTATCCTGCCAGGGTAATTCCTTCCCCTTAAATTTTTACCAGGTGGAGATGGTGGGGCATATGGGAATCCACTATATTTTTAATGTAACATTTACGTACTATAAAACTTTTTAAAAATAAAAAAAATTAAAAAATATTCTTACCAGTGTTTTCAAGTCTCCCTGCATGTCTCATATAAGCTTGCTAATGCAGCCAAAGTCATCCCTCCACGCTGACACTAGCTCATTACACCTCCTCGGACCAAACTGGCACTCCTAAATTCTCTGATAACTTAGAGATGAGTATTTCCCAGGAGCTTTCTTGTTCCCTTTTACAAAGAGACCCTTGGTGGCCAAATTTCACTTGTCCTCTAGAGACGCTCAGACATGTCTGAATTTTCGGTAGATTCACAGGTTCGCTTGGAATGAAGGGATCCCTGTTATTACTATTACAACTGACGTCCTTGAAAACTAAACCATTGATAAGGGGTGCACCTTCCCTTTAGCACTTACTCCTTCAATACAATGGAAAATAGTTTATATTTTATGTTGGCCACTAGCTTTCATGCATTCATTTTCATCAGTTAAAGTGGAGGCTTTAATACATTAAACAGTGACACACCTAAACTACCCTCTCGTCACTGAATTTGGACTCTTCTAAACCATTTTAATAAAATTTTGAAATAGTGCCAGCCAGAAATTTAGCTTCACTTATGTTCTTTTCTTTATCTAAGCAGCAGTATTTATTTAATATTCAAATATTCCATTATTAATTAAATATTATTTTAAAATAATTAAAAATAAATTCACAATAGGAAAATGAAAGTGCTGGTAAAAAAACAAAGGCCTCAGTTTCTTAGTAATAAATTGGGACAAAATTAAGATTATTAAATGAATTGAAAGCTGAAAATTGCTTTTGTCCATCCCAAACAGAGGTCCAGAAAAATTAATTGGCTTGTGCACATATTCAGGCATATTTTTTAAAAAATGAAAGAACATACACAGAATGCTAGAAATATACCATCAAAGGTTGGGTTTAAAAGGTAAAGTATAATGAGAGATATGGTAACATTTTGTAGCTCTTTGAGAAGAGAACCCACTGTTAAGTTGTTCATTGTAATGTAATTTTCCTTTTCATATTTATTACAGTTTACTATTTTATCCTTACTATGTGACTTTTTAGCCAGTGTAGGTTTCTTCCACTACCTATAATCTCCCTGAGTTTTTTTTTTTTCCTAACCACATTTCCTTGAGAACCTAGCAAAATAATAGCACTTAGATGGGTTCAATAAATGTGAAGAATGAATTAATGAACTTGTGTGAATATTCCTTTAGGAAAGCTACCTTGATGTTGTGTTGAAAGATATGTACATTTTAAATATTAAAAGACAAAAATTAATCTTCAAAAAGCATAGCTCTCATTCTTGAGGTATTGGAAAATCTAAAAAGATTGTAGGTTTGTTTGTTTTCTTATTTTACTGTGAGGAAATCAATATGCAACTATACTAAAAAAACCAAACCCCATTATTCTGTTGTGTTAAAAATATTTAGAGGGAGAAAAAGTTGTTCCCTTTAGGAAAAGATTATTGTTTTGAGAAATTATATCTTAAATTTTAAAAAAATGTTGCTACTTATAGGTTTGTGGGGAAGTTACTCTGAGGAAGTAACACAAAAAGTGAAATTCGTATGTCTGTATGTTGGTCAGTGATATTTTACATAGAAGAAAGAGCAAGTGCAAATACATGATATAAAAGCAAAAGTGGAAATATGCAACAATAGGGATGAGACTAAATAAATTATAATACACTTATACCTTGGATACTGTGAATGAGATAATTCTGTATGTACTGACATAGAAAGATATTATATTATTGAGTGGAAAAACACGTGAAATGATCCTGTTTGCTTGAAACACACACACACACACATACAAACACATTTTTTGTGTGTGCATTCCTGCACCCACAGAGAACAAGGGTCTGGGAGGTAAAAACCAAAATGTTAATTGCGATAACTCCTAGAGAGTGCGTGGCTTGGGAGTTGGATGCGGCGATTTTTAACTTCAGATACTTGTGTTTTATTTGAAGTTTTTTTCTTCAATAAAACCTTCATATATTTTGTAATAACTAATTTTTTTAAAGCAAAAGAAAAGAATGGGGTCTGTGGAAGCATTGGTGTGCAGCTCTTAAAGTGGATTTGGTGATAAACTTGCAGGAAGCATCAGAACATTTCTTATAGCAATTCTTTGCTAGACTTATACAAAATAGGTTAGGTGAGATTGGTGATTTTCAAACATTTTTAAAGCCTTGGAGCCTGTTATTTAAACTTAATGTTAGGCAGAATTTCTGTATGTGCAATTGATGAAAGCAGAGTTGCTTGGTGGAAGCTGGGAATGAGGGGGGCCTCTCTCTGTGTTCTCCCCTCATAATCTTTTGACAGCCCCTAGGGCTCTGCTGAGCACAGTTTGAAAAACACTGGTCTCTTCCTGGGATGCTTTTGATTTAGTCCTTCCTGAAGGTCAGAGGGATCTACCAGCCCTGTGATTCTAAAGCACAAAGAATAAAGAATGCCTACAGGTAACCCCTGAATTCCCTCTTGCTTACAGAAAACACGTTTAGAGCAGGAAACACCCGTGTCCTGTAAGGTATTTCCAGATGTACAGTAGAAGAGGAACAGTTTTTATTCTGGAGTCTTATAATTTTACTTCTTAAAATCCATGCTTTATGATCTGTGCCCCCTTTATATCCCTAAGAAAAACTAAAGCAGTTTTGCTCAGGTACAGCTTCATAAATGTCAGTCTGCTCTGCCATTCTTAGATAAAATGAGAGAAACAATTTTAAGAAATAAAAATTGCTTTGTATGTTTCTAGGAACATTACTTTTCCAGGGCCAGGCAACTGAACAAAGAAATACATTTTAAAGAAGCCGAAATAGTACTTAATGGTGAAAAATCTAAGCCAATTTTAAAAAGAATTATTCTTCTTTTAAGATGTGTACATAATTTTATATTTATTGTTTCATACCTGACATTTGGTTTCTGGGATTATTTGTAGCATTAGAAGCATGATTTCTCAATACCACATGTTGTTATGTTCAACTTTTTTTCACAATCTTAAAAGTTAGTTTGATATAAATGTGCTAGTGTGTTTAAAAATTAATAGATAAGGCTTATTTTCACAATGTATTCACAAAGATCTAAATTATTGCTCTGTGCCTTCAATGACTTTTATTTTTTATTTTTTTTGTGTGTGTGTGTGACTCTAGTAGAAGAAAATAAAACAACCATAATATAGAAAATGAAAAAAAAAATTCTCTCTTCCCCACAAGGTGGTACTGTGGTTCTTTTACTCTTTCAAAAATTTGCGCATACAACTGATATTTCTCCACTTCCCCCAACTTTTACAGGTGATCTTCAATTAGATTCTAATAAAATGAAAAATAATTTAAAAGGAAATCGGATACTTTTAGGTTTTAGGTACTTGTAAACAACTAAAAATTCTCTAGCCTTCCTTAAGAGTTTTTTTCCCTTAACTTTTTGCTTCTTTTTAAAAAGTTCTTTCTTGTATTAATTTACGTTATAGTTTGTGGATTTTAATTATACTATGTATACTATGGTGATATAGATAGTAGTTTTGTTAAGCATTTTAAAAATGTTTCAATAAATGAATGTAAATGTAGCTCACTAACTTCAGGCAATTCAACTTTGTGGTGTTATTTTCTTTTTCTTCTGCCCAACTTGCAAAATTAAGAGCTTCATGCAAGCCCTTACTTTTATAGGTTAAAATCACAGAATAATGGTTTTGTTTTTTTTTTTTAAGCGCTTGAGGGGAGTATGCAATATTACTTTCTTTTTACATTATTGTTCAGTTTATTTGAAGATTTTAAAAATTTTGCTCATATTTGAAAATGGAGCATGGTATATGTTTGCGACTTTTCCCTGCACCAAGAACCCAAGAGGAGCGACTGGAAGGCTGGGTTCTAGTTTCTTCTCCCCGGCTCCGCCCGCGGGTCGCTGGCCGACGTTCGTCTAGTACTTTCATAGGTTCCATAGGTTTGGGCCTGGCGTGAAGGAAACAATGACAAAGAAGCCACGGCGGCCCCTAAGGACAGCGGTGGTCTCAGGGGTTTCGCATAGCAGAAGTTTAAAGGTTGGGAGTTGGGCAAGGGGACTTGTGTCTTGAAACCACGTTTACATAGTAAACTGAGTTCTTCCTTGATTGCCCTGTTTATTTGGGGTGCCCGGAGAGGGGCTTGTGGGGATTAGGGGGGTTGCCTTGGGCAGCTCGGGGTTTAGGAATGGGAAACAAATCTTTGATGAATTTGTTGGTTACAGGAATGAACATGGGAGGGAGAGGAGAGAAGAAAAAGAAGAGTAGTCTGTGAGATACTGGGGAGACAAAACCTAGGGAAAATACTGGATCAAAACGACAGAAAAAGCCATAGTAGACAGAAGGCAGGAAATAGAAAAGTGGAAGAAGGAGAGCCGAAAGAATAAAGGGCAGGGCACTACGAGCTCGAGGCTGATGGTCTGTCCTCTCATTTTATCCTCACCCGGAGCCCGCGGAGACTGTATCATCCGCCCCGTTTTACGGGTGAAATAACGACATTAAAGGATTAGGTAACTGCTCAAGGTCACGCAGCTAAGGGCCAGAGGCTGGATTCTCTCCGCTCCCGCATCAGGATCCAGGCTCTGGCCGGACCGCGCCCGCCGCCGGGGGAGAGAACGCGCAGGGAGGGCCGAGCGCGGCCCGGGGCCGGGCGCGCAGCTGCCCAGCCGACCGCAAGCGCAGCAGGCGGGAGCGCGGGAAGCGGTCACTTCCCCCTGAAGAAGTGCGCTTTTAGGGGCGCCGCCTGGGGGCTTCTTCGGCCGGCTGCTCCCCAGTTGGGGTCGGGCCTGGGGTCGCGGACGGCAGGGAATTAGGGGCGAGCGGCGGCTGGGCTCCGGCGTGGGCAGGACTCTCCATCCTTCCGATCCGCGTCT
>PVKH010041054.1:0-10990 GCA_004027955.1 Chaetophractus vellerosus
ATAAATAAATCTTTAAAAAAAAAAAAAAAAGGAAAAGCACTAAGTGCTTGGTGAGGGTAAATGGAACATGGAATGGGTATTGGAAAAAGGAAGTGATAAGTTTGAACTTTGACCGTATGACCACTTACAGAAATGAGGATTGTAATGGCCATGAATTTTACTTCCTTGTATTTCTTGTGAGTATACATAAAATGAATATCTTTTTCTTCCCTGTCCTTTCCTCTTACTATATGACATAAGTTGATGAGGGTAACGGTGATGATTAGCCTGATGGGTCAACTTGGCCAGGTAATGGTGCCCAGTTATTTGGTCAAGAATGCATAGGGCTAATTTTAATACATGGGAATTTCATGGATTTTAATCATCAATGAGTTGATTGCATATATGGCTGATCAGCTTTATAATCAAGTGAAGAGATTGACATCACCAATGAGTGAAAACCTTAAATGAAGTGATTTCAACATTCAGAGAGAGAGAATTGCCTTCTCTACTTCAGACAGCCAGCATCTACTGGGAAAATCATGAGGGACCACAGCTAACATCATAGTCAAGGACAAGACATGAATGATCACTGTCATAAGTATTATACAAAACAGTAGTGTGTGTTCTAGCCAGAATAATTAGGCAAGAAAAAAAAAATAGAAGGCATCGAAATTGGAAATGATATAGTAAAACTTTCCCTGACTGCAGGTTACACAATCCTATCTATAGAAAATTCTGAAAAATCTCAAAGAATAAAAAGAGCTAATAACTAATTCAGCAAATGGAGGGTAAAATGACAACACACAAAATCAATGTTTCTAACATTAATAATGTGTTACTCACGGTTCTCATTAGAAACAACTTTGTTTGACAAGAGATATCTTTAAATAGTATGAGATTTTATAAATTTATCTCATTAGACCATGGGGATGCACAAATCCAAATTCCATAGGGTAGGCTGCTGGAAAAATCAACTCTTCTTATATGTAACATGCTGCTTTTTCCCCCAGCTTTCAGAAGACTCTCCTTCTCATTTCATGCTAGAGTTTTACTGTCTGGGCATGATTCTTCTCAAGTTTATCCCATTGGTTGCTCCTGGTCTTGAATATGTGTTTATGTCTTTCATTAAATTAGAGAAGTTTTATGCCATTAGTTCTTTGACTCTTCTTCCTATTCCTTTCTCTTATTTCTGACTCTTATTATAATTATATTGGTTTTCTTGAGGGTGTCCTACATGTCTCTAAGACTCTGTTCAGTTTTCCTCATCTTTTTTCTTTCTACTCTTCAACCTGTATAATTTTAATGGTGCTGTTTTCAATTTCACTGCTTCTCCTTCTGTATAACCAATATCTGGTTTTCTTTGAAGATTTGTGATGTTTTACCTTGCTCCTATAGATGGGCCATGATTCTTCTTTCTTTGTCTTGTAAACTTTTGTTTCCCAATGTACATTTAAATATTTTAATGGTTTAACTATAGGATTTAGTCCCTGAGATAGCTGTTTCTTAAGATAGTATCCAGCTGTTTATATGCCAAATATATCATTCAGTATCAGGAACTAACAAAAACAAAAAACAAATCAATGCAAAAAACTTTATTTATTGTCTTTTGAAAACTTCTCTGTGTTGGTTGATGTTCTCCTGAGAGTTTAGTTCTGTTATAAAGAAAAACAATCTGAGAAAAAAATGTGAGGCTAATAGTTTTAGATTTCATTTCTTGATTCAGGTCCATCTTGTTACTGAAATCAGTAAACTGTTTTCTAAAGTTTTGGGGAAGATAGTTTGGCCCTTCATTGTAGTTTTTCAAAGGTTCTGTGGGTGAACATACCCTCAAGTATCTTTACTGCCACCTTGTTGCCTATAAGAAATCATAATAATATTAAGAGTAATAAAAATAATTGATGGATGCAAATTTTATCCCCAGTGAAAAAATTAACAGTATAATGCAATGAAATATATTTAAAAATTCCAACAGAGAAATAAAATTTAAGATTAAATATGATAACCAAAAAGAAGTCCAGAGAAAATTGTCAGAATTTTAACATTATATTGTAGTACTAGAACAAAACAGGATAGCTTAAATATTAAGGCATTGTACTGTACCTTATAATGTTAGACAAATTCAATATAACTCTAGCTCACATATCAGAAAGCAGGCAGAGCTAGAGATCTAACATTAAACAGATTTAGCTCCATCAAAAATGTGTAACTATGTACTTCCTTGCTCTTGTCTACTCCCATCAGTCCTTATCCGTGTCTTCCCATCTTTCCTTATCAGTACCTTGACATCCATACCACCCTCCCATCCTTATCATCCAACCTGATATTGCCCCATTCAGGGTATCAGGTATATTTTTAGATGTATTGATGAAGCAAAAAACTAATTTTCCAGACCCTTCTTAGAAAACCATCTTGATTATTAACTTTATTGTTTCAACCAGTATAAAAGCTGTGAGAAAAGCCCTTAATGGGGAGTATGATTTGAAATTTAATACCTCAGGCCTCACACCAGCAAATACAGCCACTTTCCATCCTAGCCTAGTTCAGTGTTTCTCACAATTCTTTCATGCAAAGTGAATAAATCCAGCAAGGACCACCCTAGCCCCTCTTCCTTATGACATAAAATGAAAATAGCACATAAGTAATAATTCTAAGTGCAAGTTGCATAAACATTCCAATTAAAGACCCTGTAATTAATTCTATTAAAAAGTAAGATGAAACTTTATGATATCTATAAGAAATAGATAACTTGTAAAAGGCTGCAAAAATGTATACATGTAAATATAAGCATATAAATACAATTGTGCAAAGTATTACTATTAGAAAATTAGATCTCTTCATTCTAGAAAAAGTGAGATTATAAAATAACAGTAGAGCCAAAATTACTTAACAGAACTTCAAAGCACATTAAAAATTGAGAGATTTAAAGTCATAAATAGAATTTTTTAAAAATGACTTTGAATAATTGTCAGGGATAAAATTCTAATTTTGTTGAAATATAGGTCAAATAAGTCAGGTCTCCTCTTTGATTCTTACTCCTGATCTTCTGCCAACATAGCTTTACTATTAGAGATCATATATTGGAATCCCACCAATAAAGATTCAGCAAAAAGATTCATCATTAAAAGTTTTGTGAATTATTTCTTTGCCTATTGCTTATAATATTTGAAAGTACACTTAATGGGATTTAGTCCCTGAGATATCTGTTTCTTAAGATTGTATCCAGCTGTTTATATGCCAAATATATCATTCAGGATCAGGAACTAACAAAAACAGAAAACAAATCAATGCAAATTACTTTATTTGTTGTCTTTTGAAATTTTCTGTGTTGGTTGATGTTCTTCTGAGAGTTTAGTTCTCCGATAAAGAAAAACAACCTGAGACAAAATTGTGAGGTATAAAAATTTGATTTCAATACTGGAAGAAAAACTCCCTTGTGGTGATTTTCAAGAATTGAGCAGACCGTAATGAGGGGGCATTGATATATAGCATTCTAAAGGTAACGTATTGTGAAATAAATTGATGAAGGTCTTTTAAACTTCAAATAAGACTTTCCCATTGTTTTAGTCAGCCACAGGGTGCCTTTTGAAATATACCAAAATTGGTCAGTCTTTACAAAGGGTATTTATTTGGGGTAGAAGCTTACAGTTACCAGGCCACAAAGCACAACATTCTTCTCTCACCAAAGTCCACGTGTTGGAGCAAGACAGCTGCCGACGTCTCCAGTGTTCAGGCTTCTGGTTTCCTCTGTTCCTGGGGCTGTGTTTCTCTCTGGGCTTAGCTTCTGTTTCCTCTACAAATTCAGCTGTAGACCATGAGGCTGTCTATAATTTTGCATCTCTCCACAAGGCCAGCTGTAGACTATCGGGTGAATGGCTCACCTGTCTTCTCCTGGCGCACTCCTCTCCAACATCAGAACTGTTTCTCAAATCTCCTTCTACAAATCTGCTTCTACAAACCTGCTTCTCTCATCACAGCTGCCTTTTGTCTAGCCTTTTATGCTTGAGACCATGCCCACTGAGGGATGGGGCTCAATGTCCCACTGACATGGCAGTTAATGCCCTAATCATAACTTAATCATGCCCAGATGAACAGATTAGTTTACAAACATAATCCAATTTATATTTTCAGAATTCATAATTAAATAAAACTGTCAAACCATTACACCCATTATCATCAAATTTTTGATGAATTGAAGACTTGTTCATTCAAAAGTTCATCAAAGCTAGGATTGTGGGAAGATGTTGATGAACTAAAAGCTGAGCTGAATGCTCTCACAAAAAACAATGGAGAAAAAGTCAAAAGCTTCCTGAGGGACTTGCTTTGGGGGTTAGCAGGTCAGAACACTGCTATACAACTTCCAGGAGGGTGAGGGACAGAGAGAAAAAGAAGCCAAGGCTCCTCTTCCTCTCCTAGGATATTAAGCTCAGACAAAACCCCTAACTAACTGCAGTCAACTGAGAGGGGAACAGACATCTTAATCCCTGTCAGTTGTTTCAAGGGAAAAGGGAGGGGGTTCAGGTGTGTTTTTTCAGTGAATTTGGTCAGCAGTGTCCACTTTGAATCTCTGATCTGGAGATTCAACTCAGCAACACAGGAAAACTGAGACTGAAACATCTCTGTGGGAAGGTGCACTGACAGGCACTCTCTGCTGGCTGGTCTGGAAATTGCATGGACAAAAATTGCTCTTGGCAATCTCTGTATCGTACCTTTGGGAGAAAATCTGTATCCCCCTAGTGAGTCCCTGACCTGATTTTGATAACTTAATCTGGGCAACTTAAATACTTAGAAGAATAATTTGAAACAAATATCAAAGAAGAGTTGTGGGATAAAAATAATCAAGAGAGAAATTGGCCATCAGAGAAAATTCACAAGCATATGCAGATGCCTAGACATCTACAAAAAGTTACAAGTCATACTAGGAAACAGGAAGAGGTTGCCCAGCCAAATGACCTAACCAAATATCCTGAAAAGATACAAGATTTAAGACAACTAATCAGTTATAATCACACAACCTTCCTAAATCACTTCAAAGAATTTAAAGAAAATATGGCTAAAGAAATAAAGTATATTAAGACACTGGGAAGGCAAAAAAAAAGATTTGAAGGCCTGTAAAGAAAAGTAACACATTTTATGGGCATGAAAGACATGATAGATGAGAATAAAAATACATTAGAGACACAAAAAAGAAGATTTGAATTGCTTGAAGACAGAATTAGTGATAGAAGGCAGAACATCTGAACTGGAAAAGACAGGAGAACGGAAAGAGAGGAGAATGGAAAAACTGGAACAGAGTTTGAGGGATTTTAATGACAAGGCAAAATGCACAAATATTCACATTATTGGTGTCCCAGAAGGAGAAGAGAGAGAATGGAACAGACACAGAAAGAATATTTGAGAAAATAATGGCTGAAAACTTCCAACCCATATGAAAGACATAAATATAAAGAAGGACAATGCAACCCAAAACAGAATAAATCTAAATATACCTACCCTGAGACACCAACTATGCTGAATTACAAATATCAGGGATAAAGAGAGGACTCTGGAAGCAACAGAGAAAAGCAAAGCATAACACACAAGGGAAACTCTATAAGATTAAATGCCAACCCCTCACCTGAAGCAATGAAAGTGAGAAGAAAGGAGTATGATGTATTCAAGTTATTGAGAAAGTAAAACTCCCAGCCAAAAATACTGCATCTGTCAAAACTGTCCTTCAACAATGAGGATGAACTCAAAGTCTTCACAAACAAACATAAATAATGAAATATCTTACCAAAAGACCAGAATTACAAGAGATACTAAAGGAGTGCTACAGCCTGAAAGGAAAAAACACAGGGCCCAAGAGATTCAGAGAAGAGTTAGAAATGAAGATTATTAGGAAAGGTAAATTAAAGGTAAGAAAGACAATAGAATGATATGGCAACAGAGTGCCAAAGGCCAAAATGGATGAAGTAAATAATGCTTTTACAGTAATAAAATTGAATGTTAATGTATTGAACACCCCAATCAAAAGACATAGACTGATAGAATGGATAAAAATATATAAGTTGTTTAATTTTTGTCTACAAGAGACCCATCTTAGACATAATGTTACAACCAGGTTAAAAGTTAAAGGTTGGAAAATGTTATTTCATGAAAATAGTAACCAAAAAAGATCCATAGTAATGATATTAATAATGGAGAAAATAGATTTCAGATACAAAGCTGTTATGAGGGATGAAGAAGGTCATTATATATTAATAAAAGTGGCAATTTGACAGGTCCTTGATATTGATGACTATTCTTATCAACCTTTTCTTTGGAAAGTGAAACTTAGCCTAGTATTATACATTGTCTAAGAGTTGCTTCCTGAGACTCTCCATGTCGCTCAAATGTGGCCTCTCTCTAAGCCAAACTCAGCCTATAAATGCATTACTTTCCCCTTGGCATGGGACATGACTCCTGGGGATGAGCCTCCCTGGCACTGAGGGATTATTACCAAGTGTCAACGAGCGATGCACCTGGAAAAACACCTTGACCAAAAGTGGGAAAGTGTAAATATAAATGAGTTTTTATGCCTAAGAGATTTCAAAGTGAGTCGGGAAGTCATTGCAGAGGTTACATTTATGCATGTTTCAGCAGGATCTCATTGACTGCCACAGTAAATATTGCCTCAAATAGCAATGTACTTCAGGGCTCAGGAGACATCCAGACACTATAGACAGGGCAGATAGCTCAGGAGTTTGGTGCCTTGCCAGTGGGCCCTACTTGGGAATTTATGCTACCCAGTGTGATAGACTTGGACTCAGTTGTGGTTTTCTTACACATATTCCTTCTGTGCCTTCTATTTGAACCTATAGTTAGTAGTAGAGTTGATAGTTGTATATCCAAAAGACCTAAATCTTTGGGCTGTCCATGTGAGAGTTGGGCCCTGAATCTCAAAAGAGTTTCACCACCTTCTCTCCAGTTCATTGGACTAACCTAGGACAACTAACAAGGAGATGATGATTGGCAACGTCCATCCCAAGGAATAGAGAGAGCCTGCAATGGTAAGAAAGATAGACCCATCCATCTGTCCCATGGGATCTAAGCTGCATCTTAATTAGAGGAAGAGTGGACATCACCAGCCCAGTATCCTCAGGGTTGGGAATGAACAATGGACTACAGTAGACTTACTGTTATTCTACTATAGACTTATTGTTATTCTAGCAATGGAACTTTTAAAATTCATGTGGAGGCAGTGGTCATCAGAAGTTCTGAGGTGAGGAAGAGGGAAAGAAAGGTGTAATATGGGAGCATTTTTGTGGACATTTGAATGTACTAATTGACATTGCAATAATGTATACAGGACATTATTTATTTTTTCATAACTTACAATATTGTGCAGGACACAGTATAAAATATAATGTAAGCTATAATCCACACTTAGTGACAATGTTCCAATATGTGTTCATCATTGTAACAAATGTACCACGCTAATGAAGGATGTTGTTAATGTGGGAAAGTGTGGTAGGGGTAGGGAGTTGGGAATATGAGAATCCCCTATATTATTTATGTTTCATTTATGCAATCTAAAGTATTTTAAGTGTATTAAAAACATAAATAAAAGGGGCCACTCACCAAGAAGAAATAACAATACCAAATATTTATGTACCTAACATGAATGCTCCAAGATACATGAGGTACACACTGGCAAAACAGAAGGGAGAAATAGATGTTTCTACAATAATACTTGGAGAGTTCAATACATCACTCTTATTATTGAATAGAACATTTGGACAGGGGATAAATATATAGGGTATTTGAATAATATGAAAAATGAACTATTAGTCAGTCCAAGAGGTACTGATGCAAAACACCAGAACTCCACTGGGTCTACAAAGGGCATCCAGCTGGGGCAGACGCTCACAGCTATCAGGCCACAAAGCATAAGTTACTTCCTTCACCAAAGTCTGTTGCCACATGTTGATGCAACATGGTGGGCAGTGTCTACAAGGGTTCAGCCTCTCTTTTCCTCTGAAGGCTCTGTTGTCCTAGCTTCTTCAATGAGAGAATGGGAAGCTAAGGAATAATCTGTACAGAACTGGTAAAAAGGTTATTTGTAAAACTATGGAAATGAATTGAAATTGTTAAAGCATATCATGGTATTTGTTACTAGCAATATTATTGCATGGGTTTAACAGTGGTTGAAAGGGAAAGCCTAAGGTCATGTATAGCACTAGAAGGAAAGGAAAAAATTGTAACACGGGACTCCGTGAGATAGTAAAACCTCATGTAAAACATGAATATGGGTGATATTGCATATATAATATTGATGTTACATAATATAAGTACAAATATATAGAGAGAAGGAAAAAGATTAGCAGCTATGTACAGCAGCCAAGGCATAGAGAGATTGAGAGGTGATGAGTTTTGTTTGTTTGCTTTTTGTTAATTATTATTACTGGAATAATGAAACTGCTTTGGGAGTTATTGGGGTGATGAATGCACAAACGTGATTACACCAAATGCCTTTGATCATAGCCTTTGGGTGGACTTATGCTTTATTAATATGTATCAAAAAATTGGAAAAAATTAAATGAAAATATAAACTTGATATGCAATTAAAAATTTCATTAAATGTGTAATATATAATTTTGTAATTTTGATCCAAACCCTCATATGTCTTCTGAAATTCTGCTATATAAAGAGTTTTACTTCTACCAGTTGCTTCTAAATCTACATGCAAATTAATTTCATTGTCATTATTAGTGAAAGAGCCATAATAATGGATATCAGCTAGTTTTATATAGAGGAGGTAAACTTTGAGCCATTAATAAAATAGAAACTTTACTCAACTCAGCAATGATTTTTACTTTAGTCTCTCCTATTTCCTTTACTATAATAAAAGTCAATACACTAAAATAATAAAAGAAATTGCAGAAACATTGTTGCTGCTGAATACAATACCTCTGTTATGTTCATGAATTAACTGATAATCTCAAACCTGAATGAAAAAACCACTATGTGCTCCTTGTGATGCCTGTCTCAAAAATGTCCATTCATCAGCTGGTACACAGAAAGGAGTTAGTTATATTGAACCACTTAATGAATAATTCTAGAGATTGTGGATTTTCCAAGAGTTTTCTTTAACACAGGTCAAGGTGTATAACTATTTAATTTAAAATATTAAATAAAAATGACTGAAAATTTAGCTGTGATAAAATTCATGTACAAACATAAGCATAAATATAAAGAAGCTTTATATGCACAAAGAAAAATACTTGGAAGAAAACACACATAAAGAAGCACAACATTTACAAAAGAGTTCCATTTTTTAAAAATTCTTTAATAATTTCTTTATAAAGTACATCATTCATTGCTATGATATTGTTACAGTTTTAAATACAAAATTATTTCATTTTGAAAAATATGATGTTACATCCCTGGTTGTTAATGAGATGGCCTTTCAGCACAGATTAATTAAGCATTTCTCTAGAAATACCTACTCTTCTACCCAGTCATAAATTAGAACATCACAAAGGAATACCAAAAATGCTGCTAAACATTATGAGGCTTCTAAGCGGAAGGCAAATTTCTGTTACAAACCTGACACAGCTGCAATTTTCCTTGAACGTTTACCCTTGGCATCATTTCAACCAATCGTCCATGGAAATTAGTGCCAGAGATGACCACAACATAAGAGATGTCTTGGCATTATCAGGGTGAAAGGCAAGGCATACTCCACGTTGCTCGCGTTCACAGTAACTCCTGGTATACTTGCACTACGTAAATTCCAGGTGAACTTTCTATACGACCAGAACCTGAACAAAATTTTTGTTTGATTTATTTTACCTCAGAAAATAATCATGCACTAAAATTTAAACATAAGTTATCTCAAAGGAAACAAATACTATATTACAGAAACTAAGGGCTCCTTAAATGGTTTACATATTTTCAATGTGAGAAAAACTAGAGGTTGACAAATTTCTAGACAGATAATGCTGGACAAAGATTTTAAACAAATTAGACTCATGGTAAGTATCAATTAAAAAGTTATAGCATTTTAGATTATCTTTTAAAGGTGGGGATATTATTAGAAGGATATGCATATACATACCATGTAGGCCTTATCTAGGTAATGTTAGAATTTATAGAACCTAGAAATGATGGAATCAGAGTCATCAAGCAAAGTACATATTTTGAAAATATAATTGTTGGAAGACATTTGATTTAACACATCTGAAAATTAATACTATTAAGTGCTCTCTAATATTAATACTTATAAGGTTTTAATTTCTGATCTTTAATTTGTACAAATTAATATTGGATAGAAAAGAACAGTAAATAATGTATTAAAATTATCTTTGTTTATTAGATACCTAGCATTTTTTTTTTGATTTGCTAAAATTAAATATCATTTTGAATAGAATGTTATGTACTTGATCTCTGGACACAATCAGAATTCATAGAATCACCTGACCAACAATAATTAATGGTTGTGACTCTGGGTAAGGAATGTAACTTTTTGTGCCCTTTTTCTCATCTAAAACTGTGTATAATAGTGTAATGGTTTGAGTTTGATTTAATTATGAATTCCAAAAATATAGATTAGATTATGTTTGTAAGCTGGTCTGTTCATCTGGGCAGGATTGAGTTGTGAGTAGGGCGTTAACTGCCATGTCAGTGAGACGTTGAGCCCTGCCCCTCAGTGGGCATGGTCTCAAGTAGAAAAGCAGATGGAGAGAAGCAGATTGAGAGCAGAGCTTTGGAGAATGAGACTTGAAAAGCAGTTCTGATGCTGGAGTGAGCCGTTCGCCCGATAGTCTACAGCTGGCCTTGTGGAGAGACGCAAAGCATAGAAAGCCTCATCGTCTACAGCTGAACTCATGAAGGAAACAGAAACTAAGCCCGGAGAGAAACGCAGCCCCGGGAACAGAGGAACCTGGAAGCCTGAACCCTGGAGACGTCGGCAGCCATCTTCCTCCAACACGTGGACTCTGGTATGGGAAGAAATTTATGCTTTGTGGCCTGGTAACTGTAAGCTTCT
>PVKH010041055.1:0-10990 GCA_004027955.1 Chaetophractus vellerosus
TTTTGTTTACTTTTTTTCTATCTCATTTATCTCTGCTTTAATCTTTGTTATTTCCTTCCTTCTGTTTCTTTGAGGTCCAATCTGCTGTTGAAACCCACTAAGGAAGTTCATCTCAGTTACTTTGGTCTTGAATTCAGTATTTCTGTTTGGTTCTTTTTAAAGATTTCTACCTCTTTGTTGAGACTCTCAAATTGTTCATTCTTTGTTTTCATGATATCCTTTAGCTCTTCTTCTGGTTTTCCTTTATCTCCTTGAACATATTTAGGATCTATTTTTATATCTTTGTCCAGTATAGCTAAAGTATGATCTTCTTCATTGATAGTTCCTAGATTTTTATCTTTTTCTTTTGGAAGGGACATCATGCCCTGTTTCTCTGTTTGTCTTATAATCTTTGGTTGGGCCCTACAAATTTTAATATTTTAAAATGTTAACTATGGAATTTATTCTCTGAGCTCTCTGTACCTCTAGCTTGTACCCAGGTAGTGATATGGCAGAGATTTCCTTTAGTTCCGGAAGATAACAAACCAAACAATCCAATTCAAAAACACCTTTTACAGTCTTTGCAAATTGCCTCTGCCTTGACTGATGTTCGACTTCAGAGTTTAGCTCTCAGATCAAGAAGAACACATTAAGGTGAATGTGAAGTACAGGGTCCTCTCTGTCTTTCTGAGCCAGCATCTTTTCCTGGGCTTGTGCTTGCTACTGGCATTAGGAACTCCCCCATTTATGGGTATTTGAAGGTCTTTTCTACTCCCTATGAAATAAACTCCCTTCCCCTCCTAAATGCTCTATTGTATGACAAAGCAGGTAATCCTTTGCCCAGGCCACTGACTTAAGTGTTTCCTACAGTGCTTTAGCTGTCTACAAGCTACTTCTGCCTGCAGGGCACTTTCCTGGAGGAAGGGCCCAAGAATAATTTCCTGATTTGTCCTTTTAGGATGCCACCTGAAAATAGACTCTGACATACAGGCACCTCAGTAGGTACATAAGGTTTACTCTCCTCCCTATGAAAGAAAGGCAGGGACCCACAATAAGAGTGCAAGCTGCCTCCACTCCACACTAGGAAGAGAGAGTATGCAAGCAAGTACACCAGAAGCTTCTCCATCCATTTCTAAAACTGTGTTTCCTTTATTCAGCACTCTCCCAGTCACTGCAAACTTTTTTTTTTAAAGGAGGTGCCAGGGATTGAACCCGGGACCCCATACTTGTGTAGCAGGTACTCAACCACTGACCTGCAGGTGTTCAACCACTCAGCTACACCTGCTCCCTTACTGCAACCATTTTTTTAAATATACTTTTTTTATTTCTCATTTTTAAAGATACATAAATAGATTAAATACATAGATTAAGTAAATGTTACTTAAAAAATTTGGGGATTCCCACATGCCTCGCTCCCTACTCCTCCAACATTTTCCCACATTAACAACATCTTTCATTAGTGTGGTACATTTGTTTCAATTGATGAACACATTTTGGAGCATTACAAGTAAGTGTGGATTATAGTTTACATTGTAGTTTACACTCTCTTCTGCACAATTTTGGAAGTTATGACAAGATATAATAATGGCCTGTATCTGTCATTGCAATGACATTCAGGACAATTCCCAAGTCCTGAAAATGCACTCATATTACACCTATTTTTCCCTCTCCCTCCCCTCAGAATCTTCAGAGGACACAGGTTCCACATCAATGATAAAACTTCTTCCATTGCTAGAATAATAATGTCTATAGTAAAATAACGGTAAGTCTAGTCCATTGTGCATTCCTCAGTCCTGAGGATTCTGGAATGGTGATGCCCCCTCTGCCTCTTAATTGAAAGTGGGCTTAGATCCCCTGGGGCAGATGGATGGAGCTGTCTTCCTTGCAGTTGCAGACTTTCTGTGTAACTTGGGGTGGTCGTTGTCCATCATTATCTCCTTGTTAGTTGTCCTGGGTGAGCCCAACGAACTGGAGAATAAGTGTTGCAACTCTCTTGAGATTCAGGGCCCAACTGACACATGGACAGCCCAAAGATTTAAGTCTCTTGGATATATGCCCACCAACTCTAGTACTTACTATAGGTTTAAATAAAGGGGGCAGAAGAGGTATGTGTAGGGAAACCACAACTCTTCCAATTCTGTCACACTGGGGAGCATAAATTCCAAAGGAGGGCCCACTGATAAGATGCCAAAACCCTGCCTATAGTGTCTAAACATCTCCAGAGCACTCAGGAGCCCCGCTATTTGAGGCAATATTTACATTGGCAGTCAATGAGCTCTTCCTGAGATGTGCATAAGCATAACCGCTAGAATGTCCTCCCAACTCACTTTGAAGTCTCTTAGCCATATAAACTCATTTGCCTTTACCTTTTCCTCCTTTTGGTCAAGGTCTTTTTCCAGTTGCATTGCTAGTTGGCACTTGATAGCAATCCCTCAGTGCCAAGGAGGCTCATCTTCAGGAGTCACGTCCCATGCTGTGGAGAAGGTAATGCATTTATATGCTGAGTTTGGTTTAGAGAGAGGTCACATTTGCGCAACAAGGGGGTTCTCAGGAAGTAACTCTGAGGAAACCTATAATACTAGGCTAAGTTTCAATTTCAAAAGTAAATATTCATAAGTAGTCATCAATATTAAGGGTCCATCAATAGTCTATCCTCTTTCACTAGTCACTGCCCTTGTACTTGGGAGATTCCTTGCTGTCCCTTTAGAGAATGGAGCAGAGCTCCCCATTAGAAATTCGATATTCTTTCAGTTATTGTGTGAATCTCCACCAACCATGACAATGCCCCCATGAACACATTCATATGCCTTATAAGTATGCCTCAGATGAACCTCCTCCCATGCTTCCCCCATCAGTGACACCCCGCACCACTGATCCTCCTCTGCCCCAGCTGTAACCCTTCTGTGATCCAAAACTTTTTCAAAAATGAAGCCAACAAGAGAACCAAATACAATTAATAAGGAAATGAAATAATATTGACAGTTTTGAAAATAACAAATAAAATACAAAATAATTTTTGAATAATTTGAAATAAAAAATATATTAAAAAAATTTTTAAATGTTGACATTATGTCTTTCATCACTGTAAGATCTGCCCTTTTGTATGTAAAGTGACATTTTCTTCTGTTTATTTCCCCAGTGTCTTATTTTTTTAATTTTGTCTTCAAAGAAGCTTTAGGTTACAGAAAAGTCATGTACAGAATACAGGGGGTTCCCATATATGGAACATCCTCCCCCTTTCCTTCTTTCCCCTATTAATAACATTTTTTCATGTAGATGGTACTTTTGTAACAATTGATGTACAAATATTGAAACATTGCTACTAACCATGGTCAATGGTTTACATTATGGTTGACATTTTGGACCATATACTTTTATAAATTTTGATGAAATTTAACATGGTCTGCATCCACATTGCAAGATCATGTAGAACAATTCCATAGCCCCAAACATGCCCCATGTTCCATCTATTCTACTCCTCCCTCCCCTTCCCCTCAGGACCCACTGCAACCACCAAGCTTCACTCCTTGAAAAACAAGATTCATAGTTACTTGCAACAACATTGAGGGCTTGACATATTGGCTTATCCTCCCCTATTAGGCACTGCCTATGCTCTTGAGGAACTCCCATGCCTCTATTTGAGAACATAGCAGGACTCCCCAGGATGGGAGTCAAATATCTCCCCACTCATTATGTGGGTCTCTACCCACTGATACAACACACTATGACAAGATGAACACTCCCACACTATCAAGAAATCTGCCACAGGTGCACCCAGTCCCACATGCCCCCTAAGCCAGTAACCTTCCCCTGCCATATTTGCCAAAATATGTTGTAGTTTCAACCACAAACCTGCACATCCCCAGAGTTCACCTACTCCCTCCCCCAATCCTCCCCTCAGTTCCATGGAGAGTCCAACCCACCCTCTCCACCCTACCCCCATCAAAGACCAGCACCGCCCAACCCAATAATATCACTGCACCACTGTCATGCCCATCCACTGCACAACTATACCCTTCCACCTTAATATAGATTTTGCCTATATGGGCATTGGCTCACAACACTCTTCTCCCTTTCTGTCTCCTGTAAACCTTTCTTCCAGACTCTAGCTCTGTGGGTCTACTCAATTTGCTTAGTTCATATCAGTGAGTTCATATAATATTTGTCTTTCAGTGCCTGGCTTGTTTCACTCAATATAAGGTCTTCAAGATTCATCCACGTTATCCCCTGTGTTAATACTGCATTCTTCAGGAAACAGATATAGCTCAAGCAATTGGGTTCCAGTCTACCATATGGGAGGCCCAGGGTTCGATTTCCAGGGCCTCCTGGTGAAAGGCAAGGTGGTCCACGTGGCAAGCTGGGCTAAGCGGAGAGCTGGCCCACATAGAGTGCTGGCCCATGAGGAGTGCTGGCCGTCACAGGAAAGCTGGCCTGCTCAGAGAGCTGGCACAGCCAGATGAACACAGCAAAAAGAGACACAGAAGACAGACCATAAGAGATGCAGCAGACCAGGAGCTGAGGTGGCGCAAGAGATTGAGCACTTCTTTCCCACTCTAGAAGGCCCCAATATCCCAGTGCAGCCTAAGAGAAGACAAGCACACACAGAAGAACACAAAGAGAGCAGACAGCGAGCACAAAAACAATGAGAGAAGGGGAGAAATAAATAAATAAATAAATAAATAAATAAATAAATAAATAAATAAATAAATAAATAAAAAATCTTTTTTAAAAAAATACTGAATTCCTTCTTATAGCTGAGTAATATTCCATTGTATGTATATACCACATTTTGTTTATCCATTCATTTGTTCATGGGCATTTGAGTTGATTCCAACTTTCGGCAATAGTGAATAATGTCACTATGAACATTGGTGTGCATGTATCTGTATCTGTTTGTGTCCTTGCTTTCAATTCTTCTGTGGAATTGCTGGATCATATGGCAGATCTATAGTCAGTTTTTTGAGGAACCACCAAACTGTCTTCCACAATGGCTGGACCATTCTACATTCCTACCAGCAGTGGATGAGGGTTTCCATTCCTACACATTCTCTCCAACACTTGTTGTACTCTGTTTTTTTTAATAGCTGCCAGTCTAACAGGTGTAAGATGGTATCTCATTGTAATTTTGATTTGCATTTCCCTAATAGCTAGTGATGTTGAATATCTTTTCATGTGCTTTTTGACCATTTGCGTTTCTTCTTTGGAGAACTGTCTGTTCAAATCACTTACCCATTTTTTTAATGGTTTGTCTTTTTATTTTCAAGATATAGAGTTTCTTTATATATGCTGAATATTAGTCCCCTATCAGATATATGGTTACCAAATATTTTCTCCCATTGAGTAGGTTGCCTTTTCACTTTCTTGACAAACTCCTTTGAGGTGCAAAAAGGTTTTAATTTTGAGGGGGTCCAATTTATCTATTTTTTCTTTCATTACTCATGCTTTGGGTGTAAGGTTCATGAAACCATTTCCTAAAACAAGCTCCTGTAGATGCATCCGTACATTATCTTCCAAGATCTTTATGGTCTTGGCTCTTATATTTAGATCTTTGATCCATCTTGAGTTAATTTTTGTATAAGGTGTGAGATGGTGTTCCTCTCTCAATCTTTTGGATATGGATATCCAGTTTTCCAAGCACCTTTTGTTGAAGAAGCCATCCTCTCTCAGTTGAGTGGGCTTGGTGGCCTTGTTGAATATCAGTTGACTGTATATGCGATGTTCTATATCAGTGCTCTCAATTTGGTTCCATTGGTCAGTATGACTATCCTTGTGCCAATACCATTCAGTTTTGACCTCTGTAGCTTTGTAGTATGTTTTAAAGCCAGATAGTGTGATTCCTTCAGTTTCATTTTTCTTTTTCAATATGTCATTTGCAATTCAGGGCCTCTTGCCCTTCCAAATTTATTTCATAGTTAGGTTTTACAATTCAGTGAAAAATGCTGTGGTAATTTTTATTGGGATTGCATTATATTTGTAAATCAGTTTGGGTAGGACAGACATCTTAATGATGTTTAGTCTTCCTATCAAGGAACAGGGAATATTCTTCCATTTATTTAGCTCATCTTTGATTTCCTTTAACAATGTTGTGTAGTTTTCTGTGTACAACTCATTTACATTTTTAGTTAAATTTATTCCTAGGTATTTGATTCTGTTAACTGCTCTTGTAAACAGAACTTTTTTCTTGATTTCCTCCTCAGATTGCTCATTATTGGTGTACAGAAATGCTACTGATTTTTGCACACTGACCTTATAACATGCCACTTTAGTGAACTCATTTATAAGATCTAGAAGCTTTGTTGTAAATTTCTCAGGGCTTTCTATGTATAAGATCATGTCATCTGCAAATAGTGAAATTTTGACTTCCTTCTTTCCAATTTCTATGGCTTTTATATCTTTTTCTTGCCTGAGTCCTCAAGCAAGTTCTTATAATACAATGTTAAATAACAGCAGTGACAGTGGGCATTCTTGTCTTGTTCCAGATCTTAGAGGGAAAGCTTTAAGCATTTCACCATTAAATATGATGTTAACTTTGGATTTTACACATATATCCTTTATCATATCGAGAAAGTTTCCTTCTAGTCTTATCTTTTTAAGTATTTTTATCAGAATGGGTGCTGTATTTTGTTGAATGCTCTTTTTGCATCTATAGAGGTGATCACATGTTTTTTTTCTTTCGATCTGTTTATGTAGTAAATTACATTGATTGATTTTCTTCTTTGAACCATCCTTGCATACCAGGGATGAAACCAACTTGGTCATGGTGTATAACTTGTTTGAGGTGTTGCTGAATATGATTAGTAAATATTTATTGAGGAGTTTAGCATCTGGGTTTATTAGAGAGATTAGTCTATAGTTTATCTTTCTCGTGGTGACTTTGTTTGGCTTTGGTATTAGGGTAATGTTGGCATCACAGAATGAGTTAGGCAATGTTCCCTCCACTTCTTTTTTTTGGAAGAGTTTAAGAAGATTGGTGTTAGCTCTTTCCAGAATGTTTAGTAAAATTCTCCTATGAAGTTATCTTGTCCTGGGTTCTTCTGAGTTGGGAAATGATTGATGACTAATTCTGTCTCATTACTTGTGATTGGTCTGTTGATTTCATCAATTTCTTCTTTCTACAATGTAGGCTGCTTGTGTGTTTCTAGGAAAGTGTCCATTTCCTCTAAATTATCCATTTTGTTGACATAGAATTTTTCAAAGTATTCTCTCATGATATTCTTTATTTCTGTGGGGTCAGTGGTGATTTCTCCTTCCTCATTTCTTTTTTTATGTATTTGCATCCTCTCTTTTTTTTTCTTTGTTAGTCCTGCTAAGGGTTTGTCAACTTTATTAATCTTCTCAAAGAATCAGCTTTTGATTTTGTTTATTTTTTCTAGTACTTTATTTTCATTTTCATTTAGCTCTGCTCTAATCTTTGCTACTTCCATCTTTCTACTTGCTTTGGAGTTTGTTTGTTTTTCTTTTTCTAATTTCTCTGGGTGTTTAGTTAAGTCTTTGATTTTTGCTGCATCCCATAGGTTTTGATACATTATTTTGTCATTTTCATTCATTTCAAAGTAGTTACTCATTTCTTTTGCAATTTCCCCCTTGACCCACTGTTTGTCTAAGAGTGTGTTGTTTAACTTCCATATCTTTGTGTCTAATCTGATTCTCTGGCCCTTACTGATTTCCAGTGTCATTCCACTGTGGTCAGAGAAATTACTTTCTAAAATTTCAATCTTTCTGAATTAATTAAGAGTTTTTCTGTGGCCTAGCATGTGGTCTATCATGGAGAATGAACCATATTCACTTGAGAAGAAAGTATATCCCACTGTATTTGTGTGTAATGTTCTGTATATGTCTATTAGGTCCAGATCCTCAAATCTATTATTCAAGGTCTCTGTTTCTTTATTCATCCTCTGTCAAGATGTTCTGTCTAATGGTGATAATGGTTTATTAAAGTCCCCCTGTATAATTGTAGAGGCATCTATTTCTCCTCTTAGTTTCTCCAAGGTTTGCCTCACATAATTTGAGGTGCCCTGGTTAGGTGCATAAATGTTTATGATTGTTCTTTCTTCTTGATAGATTACCCCGTTTATTAATATATAGTGTCCTTCTTTTCTCTTACAATAGTTTTGCATTTAAAGTCTATTTTCTCTGATACTTTGTGATTATTGTTTACATGTAAAATTATTTTCCAACCATTCACTTTCAGCCTCCTTACATCACTGGGTCTAAGGTGAGTTTCTTGCAGGCAGCATATAGATGGGTCATATTTCCTTATCCATTGTGCCAATTGTGACTCTTGATTGGAGAGCTTAATCCATTAATGTTCAATGTTATTACTGTCAAAGAATTACTTACATTAGCCATATTTTCTTTAGGCTTATGTATGCCATAAATTGTTTTTATTTTTATTTTTAACTTTTTAGTTATTATTACCAAAAATTTTCTTTCCTACACTCTCCTCCAAACTTCTCTCTCCTGTTTTGTTTTGGTTTTTTTTCCTTTCAACCTGCAGAACTCCCTTTAGTATTTCTTGAAGGGCAGGTTTCTTGTTGACAAATTTTCTTAATTTCAATTTATCTGTGAATATTTTGAAGAAGTGGTGGAATGAAAGAGAAGCAACAGAAGTCAGAAGATAGAAAAATGAAGGAAAGAAGAGAAACAAAGTAGGTTGAAAAAATAAGTAAAAGAAAAAAGCAAACAGGGCCCGGTAGATAGCTCAGTGGATAAAGAGCGCGCTGGGATACCACATGGGAGGCCCGGGTTTGGTTCCCGGGGACCTCTCCGAGCGGGCAGATGGCCTTGAGAAAGGCAAGCCGCCGTGGGCAAGGCAAAAAGCCTCCACGGGCAGGGCGGAGCCCCCACGGGCATGGCAAAGTCACCCGTGAAAAGCGGAGCTGCTGCCTGCGAAGCGGAAGCCGGCAGCCCGCAAAAACATGGAGGACTGCTGCCCGCAGAGCATGGAGCGGAGCCGCCTGTGAAAACAGAATGGAGCCACCCATGAACGGAACGAGCCGCTGCCGCGGAGGGCCGACTCGGTGCGTCGCCGCAAAGATGGGGGGAGACAAGAAGCGAACATAGAGAAAAACACAGAAGAATGGACACACAGCAAGAGCAAGCAGAAGGGGGGGTGAAAAAAAAAAAGCAAACAAAGAAAGGGAAAAGAACAAACAAGAAACAAAACAGCAACAAAGAAACAACCCAGGAACAACAGCCTTCCCTCTTAGGCCCTTATGAACCTTCTCAGGCTGCTGGTGCTCATCAATAAATCACCCCGCAGCCTGCCCATCACAGGGGATGTATCCAGTTTTAGCGAATATAATAAAGGAAAAAGAAAAAAAAAGATTCAAAAAATCATAAAACAAAACAACAGAAACCCAGTCTATAAGATCCCTATCATAAGGTACTAGCTGTGTGCCTTATCTCCCTGGATCTCTTCTCATAGGAGGTACGGGGACTTGAATGAGGGCCCATCTACATACAAGGCAGGAATTCCCCCACTGGGCTACAGTGGCTCTAGAGATTAAATAGGGTTTTGAAAGCTTATCTGGCTCTTCCTGGCCCCATTTCCCCTAAGTCAGTTGGACTTCTAACAGTTTTCATGGGCCAGGCTAGTGAGGTGTCTGTCTCTGCCCCCTCCCTGACCAAGTTCCTCTCTCCTAGGGCAGCTGGGTGTGACAGCCTGCCTAAGCAGATCTTCCCTCCCTTCTCCCCGGGGCCACCACAGTTCTGACTGGTATCCTCCTTGAGATTCAAAGGAGGATGGGGTATCCAAACCCACTGAAAGGAAACCAATCCCCACCATTCACCAGATCCCTCTTCCTCCTATAGAATACTCCCTCCAACTCAGCTGGCTGCTAAAAGCCAGGGGTTCCATGGAGGCTATTTGCCTTGAGGGTAGGGCTTACCTGCCCACTGTTTCCAGCCACAGGGGCAAGCAACTCACAGTTTTCCCTTGTGCTCTTTGTCTCTTTGTCCCACTCCCTCCTGGATGATGCCCTGCAGCCTCCTGCTTTGTGGATTCCCAAAACAACTCATTCAGGAAGGTTTTTGCCCCTTCTCTCTGCCATTTTTTACTAAAAAGCTGAGCAATGCCTACCTACATCGGTGCCATTTCCCCAGAACTCCCTCTGCAACCTTTTAATTATTTTCTGGAGTTTTGAAGAAGATGGTTCTCCAGTTTTTGCTAGTTGTTCAATGATTCTTTAGTAGAACAGCACCCTGGAGCATATTATGCTAACATCTTGGTCAACCAGAAGCCTGTTTTTGATATATAATTTTAGAAATTGATCTGGAGATGTTTAGTAGGTAGTTTAACATAAGTGCCTAGTTTTCATGGAAAAGGCCCAGGAAGGAGATTTGATGAATTTGGTATCATCAGGGTATTGATGTTATCTTAAGCCATGGGATTGGCTGAGATCACTGGTAGTGAGTTTAGAGAGAGGTAAAACAAAAACTTTAATGTGGGAGGAACTGGGGCAGCCTAAAAGCCCCCAGTGCCTAATGGGGTAGAACAGCAGCCCAAGCAGCAGCCAGAAGCCTCTCAAGTTACGCTGGTGACTGACAGCCACAGTGGCATGGCTCCACCTCTCCCCCTCCCCTCCCCTCCCTGCTGCAGTGCAGCTCCACCTCTCTCCACCCCTCCCCTTTCCCCCATAGTACAACTCCACCTCTCCCTGCCTGCAAGAAGCTGCCTGGCCATATATGGGCATAAAACCTGCCTCCAGAGGCTGCCTGGTCGCATACCAGCCTTCACCAATCAAAGACTGCTTTGTCACACGCCAGCCTCCACCAATCAGAAGCCGCCCGGTCGTGCTTCCCCATTTGTAGTTTGCCTCGGCCAATCGGGAGTTGCTCTGTTGCACTCCCTCCTCCCCTTACCCCCACATGTTATAAGTAGCAGTGTTTCCCTAATAAACTTAGACATGGTCGCCCAGCCTGTCTCCGGAGTGGGTGTGTGAGCTCCGTTCATCGCTCGCCTCTTCACCAGTCACCCTGCCGCCTCCCCCTCATCGTGCGCAGATCCCGG
>PVKH010041056.1:0-10992 GCA_004027955.1 Chaetophractus vellerosus
CCGGGACCCAAACTGGGGACCTCTCATGTGGTAGGTGGGCGCCCAACTGTTTGAGCCACATCCATTTCCCCTTAATTGCCTCTTAATGTCTGGTTTAACTGTAAAACTTGGTCCCTGGCAGTGGCCACAAAATGAGCTTTCTCTAATGGCTACTTTCTAAGACCTCTGCAAGTGTATGCCAAAAGAAAGTTCCCTAGCCAGTCTCTTTCCTAGTGGGAAAGCCCAATTTGGAAGCCACGGTCTGGGAACCAGACTAAGGCTCTGGGGATTCCCAGAGACATAAGGCTCCTGATCCCTGGAAAGTGGGGACAGTGAGCAGTGCTCCTGACCTCCAGGACACTGGCTCAGCAAGCAATCCATTCAACCAGGTCTAGCAGTTGGATGCCACCAAGACTGACAAACGCATTTATCCTCCTCTAGAATAATGGGTGGCTTCTAAATGGGATAACCTGTCTACTGGTGGTTTAAAAAGGAAGAGGCTAATGTTTCCTGCCACACCACATGGCCACAATACAGCCAAGAGCGGGCTCTGTATGGGACCCTGAATTCCAGTTAAACCCGTGTAAGAGAGAAGGATAGGATAGACAGATCTGAGGGCCAGAGACCACGTGGTCATATCTCCTTAAAGGGATGAAGAAATGTACTACCAAACTGGCCAATTAAAAGCTCAGGGAAATTATCCAGAGGCAGAACCTAGAAACCCAGCCTTATTTCAGAGAAATCTGGTAGAGGCAATAAAAATATCTTCTTGGTAGTTCTTAACTCTGGAGAAGGACAGATCCTCCTAGGAATTCCCGTCTGCCTTGGATATCCATAGAAAGCTGCAGAAACTTTCCCTGGGCCTCCAAACATCCATTAACTCCCTTTTAGAAATAGCCTTCACAGTTTTCAACAATCCACCGAGGAGAAGCAAGTGAGGAACTGGCAGGCAGAGGGTCCAGAAGCAGGATCCTTTTAACTGCCGCTGTTAAAGGCACAGTCACCTCAGGGTTACCTGAATCCAGGCTCCACTGCAGCAGGAACCTGGCCCCAAGCTGCCTCACCAGATAGACCAACAGGGCTTTGCCTCAGGGGAAGACAGAATGAGCCTGAAGCCACCTGTGAACAATCAACCAGGAGGAGCCTTGGGTGACCCTTGATGTAGCAGGTAAGATTGTTAATTTCTTAATTAACATAGGAGCCAATTACTCAGTCCTAGCCTACACTCTGGACCTCTCCTAACCTTGGTTGTGCCTAATGAGGAGAGTGAATGGGGAATCGAGATCTAGGCCACTAACTAAACTTCTCCCCTGTAGAATAAGGAACCTCCTCATATGCCATCAATTAAGATTAAAAAGTTCCTGGCTATTCCTAGCTCCCTGCCTATTCCCTTGTTACACTCTAATCCTTCCATTATAAAAAAGGCTTCCAGGGCTTTACCCCTTGCTGGGAAGTGTCTAATGGGATGCAGCCCCCAGAGCAGCCCCAATCCGTGTCTCAGGGCAGGGCTTCTCTGGACCCCTTAGCTCCAAACTTAGGAGCTGCCCAGGGATTTTCTTGGAGATACAAAGATGGAGAGTCCTGTATGCAGTTTCTGCTGTGGATGGACATGGGAGCTTTGTGTTTAGGTGATCCTAAAGTCAAGTCTTTCCCTATGCTAAGTGTGTAAACTCTCTTCTGTTCTAATCTGTGCTTGCTTTAACTTTGTCAGTCTACTTGTGCCTCGGAACTCATAAATCAGATTTGGGGTTCAACTGTTACAAATTGGATAATGGTAAAAGGTAACCTAAAAATGAGTCTTTAAATTTCAGTACTGGGAAGCAGATGTGGCTCAAGCAATTAAGTTCCCGCCTACCCCTTGGGAGGTACCGGGTTTGGTTCCCAGTACTTCCTAAAGAAGACAAGCAAGACAACCAGCTGATGAGATGGGCTGGCACAGTGAGCTGATGGACAGGCTGGCAACAAGATGACACAACAAGAGACACAAGGAGGAAAATATAATGAGAGCCACAACAAATCAGGGAGAGGAGGTGGCTCATGCAATTAGGTGCCTCCCTACCACACAGGAGGTCCCCAATTTGGTTCTTGGTGCTTCCTAAAAGGAAGATGAGCACACAACGAACAGACCAAGCAAATGCAAACAACAAGGGGGTGGGGAGAAATAAATAAATTTCAGTACCATTTTGCAATTTAATTGGATTTATAAAAGAAATCACAAGTGGAATTAATTTAACTGCTGGAAAAGCAGAAAAACTTGGCAACATTAATGTTACTAATAAAACTGCTTTAGTTGCTTTGTTAATAAGCAAAAGTGCCTAATTTCTTCTAAAGTGAAAACTTACTATGAACTGTAACTAAGAACTAAGATCATTCTATAGATGCCTTTTTATTATAAAACAGTAGAAGTATGATATCTGAAATTGCTATAAGTGGGTGGATCTACTACTGTAATGGTAATTCTAAACTGAATTTGCCTTTGATTATGGTACTTCAGCCCCAATCCATGTCTCAGGGCAGGGCTCACCCTTGCTTATGTTTATGGTTATTTCAGGGCTGACCTCACCTTTGTGATGGTAACTACTCTATTTCCCCTTGTTTGTAACATGGCATCTTCTGCTCCCTATGGCTCAGGGGAAGGCAAATTTGAGACAACCCTCTCTCCCATCTTTCCACTGGTCTTAAATAAACCTGCTTTCTATCATGGTTTCCCAGGTGTGGACTAGATTGCTACCTGGTGGAATTCTTAACTATGTATCTTAAATGAGGTGGTTAATAATCCTATTACCAAATTTAAGTAAAGAAAAAGTCCTTCTAAGCTATGTAAAGATCCTTTTTAAATTATAATTAAAACAAATTAAACAATTATAATTATTCCAGAACCTAGTGGACAGTATGCTTTTAAAGTAAGAGATAGATTTCAATATCGTCAGACTCTCTTGTGCATTCAAACCAGGCCTTCAGTACACTGCATGGTGCCCCTCTATTTTCGTTATTGGCTAGTTTGGTCACTGACCCCTGAAACAATATAGTTATCTACCACATCTCTGGTTATACTACTGAAGTGGATGGAGAGTATGTTGTAGTTTCAGACTCCTGCAGCAGCCGGTGATGGCTCTACATTCCCAGATTTACAACAGACATTGTCTCCAGACTAGCTCTGTTTCATAGTACTAAAAGGGCACTATTGCACCAGGCCAGTGAAACACTGGATCTTCCCTCCAAGGGCCAAAAGTGCTGCAACATACTGGCTGTGTGAAGCAATAGTTACCAGAGTATTATTAGTAGAACTCAAACAAACCCAGTTGGCATTATGGCCTGCTCCCAAGAAGAGATACCATGTATGGTATTGCAAACCTGGAGTTTAGATCTATTAACTGGAGTTCAAAGAGGAACTTGGCATTGATTAGCATTCAGTACTGTAACCTATATGACTTATGAATATGATAATCTCTCTTCTATTCTAGATTATATGCAGAAGGATATTGAACACACAAAAAGTCTTGGTAAACATAATTCATTTCCTAAGTAATCAATGAATGTGCCTATAAGATAAAGGAATGGCTCTCTTAAGTACTGTCTTTATTTTGCTTGCCATATGCTTGTCTTGTTGTTGCTTATACTATCTTCATGAGTTTTTGTCTGGGGCAGTGCCTCTCTTCATATCTCTCCTAGTTGTTCTAGGAATAACCACCACCATGGGAACTGGGATTGGTAGTTTATACCAAACCCAGCAGGTCTACCACAATCTCCCCCTAGAGTTAACTAACAGAACAAAAGAACTCAAGGTAGAATGCTGTTTCCCATCAACTTTGGGATGAGGCAGCCTCTGAAAGCACCTGGCCTTTCTCACTCTCATGGTTCTGTATGTCATGGCTGGCCCACTTTTGGGGCCTGCTACCACCATTTTCTTAATCCTTTTAGTAGGATCATGTATCTTAAATTCTACCTAACTTTATTTCCTCCAGAATCAATGCCTTATTAGGGAAGTGGAGATTCCATCCAATTCCAACCAGGGTGCTGGACCTGTCTTCCCTCGACTGCAATAAAATAGCCAGAGCATTTTACACTTTGTCAGGTAGGGCCTACTCCCCCTAACCAACAGGAAGTAGCTACAGAATGACCATCACCCTTCAGCGCTCCCTTAAGAATAAGGGTGTAAACTTTCTGAGGGGGAGTTGAGGCAGGTTAGTATAGTGAATGGGGGAAGGTGACTGAGGCCCAGCAGACCACATGGCCATGAAACCCTGCCTGAAAACCTCCTGAGGGGAAGACTGCTGAAATGACCCCACGAGACCTGGCCACAAGAATCCCATTTGGAATGAGAATCCCATTTGGGAACTAGGAGAAACCCCAGATACCTTCAAACAAAAGGCCTCACTATTCACCCCCTGAGAACTAACAGGTGAACAATCAGTCAGAACAGCAAACAGCTGGGGCCCTACCCCAACATTATGAAGGGGGAGGAGGAAAGACTTTAAAAGGGCCTGGCCTGGGGCCCAACATGCATGTCTCACTCTGCAGCAAGCCCACAGTCCATGCTTTGGACTGTGTAATTTTCCTGTTTTCTTGTTTCTTAATAAACTCTACTCCCTTGCCTACCCTATGGCATGTCCTTAAATTCTTTTACGTGGCATAAGCCAAGAAACTGGAAGCCCAGAACCTAGAGCTTTCCACTAACACTACTGTGTACCAAAAACTGTCCTAGAAGCTGAGAACATGGTGATGATGGTAGCACAACATCATGAATATTCTTAACACCAATAATTGCATACTTGACAGTGGTCAAAATGGGAAATTTTAGGTTATATCTATGTTACCAGAATTAAAATTAAAAAAAAAAACAAAAAAACCCATTGAACTTTACAACACAAAGAATGAATGCTAATGTAAACTATGAACTCTAGTTAATAATAGAATGATCATAATATTGTTTCATCAATTGTAACAAAGGTACCAAATTTTGGTAAAATGTTAATAACAGGGAAAACTATGTGACTGTGGGGAGAGGAATATGGGAACTCTATTTTCTTCATGATTTTTCACTAAACCAAATGTTTTAATAAAAATAAAAAATAAAATAATAAACATACACTCTGTAATTACGTTCTAGTAGTGGAAACAGTCAATCAACAAACAGATAAGCAAATTTAAATATATTATTATTATGTGTACATATATATGATGCCAGATGGTGGTAAGCACTATGGAATAAAATGAAGCAGGAAAAAGTGATAGGGAATGTATAACAAAGAGCTTGGCTGGTCTTTGTCTCTGGTTCCAGGGAGATATAACCTCTACAATCCTAGGAATTTCCCATGATAAGATTGTCTTTTGTTATTCATAGTGGGCCCCAGATCACACTCAGGGTGGGACCAGCCTCATCAATAGTCTTAAGGTAAGGGGCTGGTCACACCTGGGAAGAGCAATTCTGTGATTAGGGATCGGGGCTTTGAGCCACATCTTAACAGCCCCACCTCCAGGGAGGGAAGTGGAGGGAGGTGAAGATTGAGTTCAACCTTATGGGCATTGATTCCATCAATTATGTGCATACCAAAACCCTATAAAAACTCTGGACACCAGAAGCTCAGGAGAGCTTTCAGGGTTGACATTGATATCATTGATACACACTGATGTGCCAGGAGGGTGAAACGTTCTGGCTCCAAGTGGAGATGACAAAGGAAACTTTGCATTTGAGACACTCCCAGACTTCACTCTATGTGCCCTTGTTTTGACTTCTTATTTGTCTCCTTTTGCTATGATAAAACTATAATCAGAGGTATAGTGTTTTCATGAGTTTTATGAGTTGTTCCAGCTAATTTTCAAACCTGAGTGCATGTTGGGAACCCCTGAATTTGTAGCCAATTGGTCAGAAGTGAGGGTGACCTGAAAATTCCCACACTTGCCACTATGGTCTGCAGTGAGAGCAATCTTTTGAGGACCATGCACTTAACCTCTAGAGTCTGACCTAACTCCAAGCAGTTGGCATTAGAATTGCATTTCAGTTAGTACCAGAAGAGTTAGAATTTCTTACAAGAAATAAGACAGGGAATGATATTATTTTTAAAGAAAGGCATAAGGGAAAGTCTCATTCACATGTTTGTAGAAGAGCCGGAAGTTTCCTTTATTATCCTAAGTGTGGTTCCCTTTTTCTGGATCCATCTCTCTGTACTTCCCCAGGTGGCAGCGTTGTTCCAGGAGCTACCCTTTCCATTGCCCATGATGCAGCTGTAATGCCATCTGTGACAGGTCCAGATGGAAGAGCGTGGGAAGCGTTCATTCCTCTGACTCCCTTCAAGAGGGGCTCAGTTGAATGTGTCACCTGAGCTCTTGGGCCCTAGGGTTTCCCAGAGTGTTGGAGGACTGCCCTGGAGGTACAGGAGATGATTGGGGTACCACGCAAATTCTTATCAGGAGATTCATGAATTGGACATTAAATAGCAGACTTATTTTCTTGTATTTCTTTCTTAATCTCTTTGATTCCTTCTATGAGAAACTCTCTAGGAGTGAAAGTCTCCAACACTCCTTTAACATTTGCTAATTTTCTTTTTTTAATGGGAAGAGGCCTGGCCTGGAATCAGAATTTGTCAATAACAACATCAAGCCAGAATTTAGTGACATTATTTTCATTGTATTTAATTTTAATTAAAGTAAATTTATATATACCAAAAAATGAGTCTATTTAAAGAAAAAAATTTATTAAGTAGCAATACAGATGATTTTAGAAGTGGCAAAAGTTGTGAAGGTGGTACCTGAATGATTGAAATTAGGAACAAACTTTTCTTGCCTCACGATAGTTGATGGTAAACATTTTGATTTCCTTCTAGTTATTAGATGTATGTATTTTAGACTGTGTGTTGCTCAAAAAACTATAGTTACTTGTGATTTTTATGTCTACTAGGTATATTTAAATTTCTGTCTGTGTCTAAATACTTTGCTAATGATAATACTATCCTATTGATACCCAATATATGATCTGAATCCTCCTCGAGTCTGCAAGCTGCCCGTAATCCCTTGTAAATCTTCTTGCACATGGGTTTGGATAAAACTAACTAGCAATCATGAACACACCGTATATGTTGATGACCTGATAACTGTTTCAAGGATTTCTGGTGTTGTTTGTAATTGGGGTCCAAGAGCTGCCATGATGACTAGAGAATGTGATTGCATTTTTTTAACTAAATGACTGGAATTATTATTAAAATCCTGACATTTGCATTAGTATCCTGGAAGGGGTTAAAAAATGCATCTTAAGGCAAGAATATTTTAGGTGGGTAAACTTTGCTAACTAAACAAGTCTCTCTGATTATCCATCCACAGATGGGAGACAAGTAGTACTGATGTTGAAACAGCATTAAAATATCCCCCATAAATTGAAGTAAGGTCAAAAGCAACACTGGTGACACCCCAAAGTCTTCCTACCCATACCCTCTCCTTCAGAGCCAACCCATGAGTTCTTGCTTGTCGGCTTGTCTGCCAATAGAGTCTGGATGGCCTGAAATATATATATTTTAGCAAAAACATCTTGTTATGTAAATCAGTCAATACATCAAGAGAATTCACATAAAATGTGAATTCACATGTGAATTTATCCTGTCCTTCAAAGTTCTTGAATTTTGGTATTATCTGAAAGCTTTGAATTATTTCTTTCCAAGAAACCAGTGACTCCAAATGATCCTTACCATATTCTTCAATTCCCAGTCACTTTTCTCCTTGAAAAAGAGTACTTAAAACTCAGTTTTGTGCAATCTGCCTAGTCTCCAAAAGTGGCTGCTTATACTTGTTGGTTATTATTAAAGTCATTCCAACATAACTCCTTTCAGAGGTTGGCTTCCCATAGGTAATTGATAATATTTTTAACAGACTAGAGAAAAACTAAGCAAAATTGGTTGAGTCTATGAAATTTTCTAATATATTTTCAGTGACGCTAAGCATGGTTAAGTCTTATCCAAACACAGCAAATCCACTGAAGGAGTGGCTTATCAAATGATACCTGAGAAGCAAGGAAAGCGTTCTTCAGCTGATCTCTATGTCCTCTGCCCTCTGCCAACACAAGGCCAGGAAGTTTACAGAATAATGCACACCAGGGCCAATGGGGGTGCAGTGCACATGGGCTGGGGCTGGTTCTTTTTAAATTTTAACTTAATTAATTTTTTTTTCTGGCCCTGCAGCTCATCCCCAGGACATAATTCAAACAGAAAAACTATAGAGTTTTCAGACTGGCTCCACATGGGGTGTCTACAAAGGCCTACAGTGCACCTTGGATGACTTTCAAGTTTTTTCAAAGCCATCTGGAGTCTTTTAAAGTTGTCATTGTTTAAAGAACCTGTGGAAAGGGATGAGATTTTTGAGTGAGGGCCTTGGGACAAAAGGAAGAAATAAGATTTAAGATAGCCAACAGATGTTGTAGAAAATCCAGGTACTGTCTCTACCAAGTGCTGTGGCTATTACCTGCCTTTCTCCTGCTGAATCAGCTGTCCTCTCCTAAGGTGGACATTCCTCCTCGAATACCACACATTATGGTGAGAAAAATGGCAGTCTCTTTGGCTTCACCTTTGAAAGACCTGGGTCCCCTGCGATTCCACGCTATTATTGAAATCTACACAGCAGTTGTTTCTCCTCCATTTTTATTATATTGTTATGGGCATAAATTGCCAAACCTAGTTGTGGGGTTGCAGCCAGATGCTTTTTATTTCTCCAAGTCTCTCTCAACAAATTCTGGCAACATTCATACTTCACTAATGTTAATGTCTCTGCTTCTCACTTCTGTTAGGTTTATGCTTTTGACCTCTTCCATCCAAGAAGCTCTCCCTCTGTTTCCCGTCTCTTTGATTCCTATTTCTGCAAAGCACTCGAGTAGAATCTAACCATTACTCTCCTTCCATTTCATTCAGCATACCCCCTGTCATATTTATTATTTCTCAATCCTCACATTCCATTTGCCAGGCTAATAATTTCTGTTCTAACAACATTGATTATGATTTCCTGCTTTTTAATCCTTAAATAATTTTCTTCTCTATCTATTCTTGCTAGTTGAACAAATTCCAAAGAGTCATGTTAGCAATATGAAAATTTTATGAAACAATACTTAATTTTAACTGGATTCTCCATAAAAACACAAAATAAAAGCACAATTCAGAGAACATTTAACCAAGATTGACCCAACAATATTCCTCAGTGAACTCAAATCAGGGTGAAACATAACTTACTGGCATCATGGAAACCCCATCAGTAGTGTTCAGGAGTAAAAGGTACACTCAATTCAAATTCATTCCTCTTTAGATAACATGGTCCTAATCAGCAGAGGCTAAAAATAGAGATCCCAGTTTCCTGGAAAGGATTGACTCCAATTTCTCTTTTCAAGGAATTGGAAATTAGAGGTCCAAGAGTCTTAACCTCCTGGGAACATTCACCTCCCGACCACACCACACCCCCAAATCCAGAATTAAAAACATATTTCCAATACCAGAGATTTCCAGACATAATAAACTTGATGAATACATTTGGACTTGAAAAAAATTTTCTATGCAATTTATAACCTAGAGAAATGCCATAGTTCCTGCCATAGAATTGAATATGTTGAAAATGATCTTTGAACTCTTGCAAAAGAAGTGTCAAAATCCTACAGTCTATGAAACACTGTGAATGTCGACAGTCTATGAAACTTCCAGAATGTAAAATTTTACTGTGAAAAGCTCATTTTCTTGTCTTCTCTTGAGTGCCTCTCAAGGTATATAGCTATATACATATCTATCATCTATCTAGCTAATCTATTTGTGATGGGTTTACTGGAATTATTGGGATGATTAACCTGGCCACTAGATTACAAATTGATGTTTCCAAACATGAATACATTAATAGCAAGTATTTAATAATGTTCTGTTCCTTAATCCTCAAATTATTATAATTATCACATGCCATTCTTCTCTGTTTGGGCATATAAAATTATGAAAACTGAAGTTCTAAATATGCCAGGGTTTATGTGGAGAGGTGAATTCAGGGTACTGTTGGAAGTCATTTCAGGTGACGTGGCACAGTGAGTGATGCCTGAAGACAAAGAAAGCAGGGTAAACATCAGTTATGCTCATTCCCTCCCACCCAGGCCTGAATGAATCATCCAAGTGACCACCCACGTGGTCCTGTTTTCACTTAATAATTATTCCATGATATTGTGGCTGTGTGGAATTTGGCTATAGTTTTGTAGAGAATCTAACTGGATTCTATAAAATCCAAATATACGTTATGTTTTATTCTTCTTTGTTCTCCACAATGTCCTTGTAGAGAAAAAATGTGTTCTCACTATTATCAAAGCTAATCCAACAACAAACACCTGGGATCACAAAGGTCACCAAATTTCCCTGAGAATTGGAGAGGTGTTCTATATTTTGTTATAATGAGATATCTTTGAGTCATTTTCTCCTAGGGCCTGTTATTTCTTGGAAGTAAATTCAGAACAATGGAAAAATCAATTTAATTCTTCTGGATTACATAGGACAAGATTATTGTTAAATTCAAAGTCTCTTTTAGGGAACCAACTGTTACTATCATTTCATTGCTTTTGTTTATAAATTCAGAATTTAAAGTTTTAAAACTAATTCTGCACATAGTAGAGAGAGAAATAGACAAATGAATTGTTTACTTTTAAGAAAATGAGGGATAAAAAGTTAAACCAGTCTTTTAGAAAAGAAACAAGAGTAATATAGCACACACTGCACAAAAAGAAAAAAAAATCTCACCTGTTCTCCAAGAGTTGCTAAAATGATAGAAGGCAACTAAATTGGCAAAGCTAAAAATAAGACGAAAACTTTATTGAGTTTTTCAAGGAAAAAGAGGTCATACTTAGGTGCTATATATGCAAGCACCTACCTTAAAATGTGCAATGTTAACATCTTCAAATAAATGCTAGGTCACTACAAAGCTAATAGTTTGGCATGATATTTTTTTAAATAGCCACATGTAAACCTTATCTATCATGTAAAAATCATTGTGGCTTAACTATAGGAATGAAAATGACTA
>PVKH010041057.1:0-10990 GCA_004027955.1 Chaetophractus vellerosus
GAGTCTTTGCTCTTGAAACTGAAACAGTCTAGTGTTATGGGGTGCCTAAGAGTTGCCTCTTGAGAACCTCTTTGTTGCTCAAATGTGGCCTCTCTCTAAGACAAACTCAGCATATGAATGCATTACCTTCCTCCCAGCGTGGGACATGACTCCCAGGGATGAGCCTCCCTGGAAACGAGGGATTACTAACAAAAGCCAACGGGCAGTACGACTGGAAAAAGACTTCGAATAACAGGGGGAAATGGTAAAGAAAAATGAGTTCATAGGGCTAAGAGACTTCAAAGTGAGTGGGGAGGTCAACCCAGAGGTAACACTTATGCAGATCCCAGTAGGACCTCCTAGGCTTCCAATATGGATATCACCCCAAACAGAGGGCTGAGGGCTTTGGAGATATCCAGGTCCTATATCTGGACAGATAGCCCCAGAGTTTGGTACCTTACCAGTGGTCCCTAATTTGGAATTCTTGCTCCTGAGAGTGACAGAGTCTGACCGAAATATGTCTTCACTGCACATGGTCCACCTGTCTCTTCTATTCAAACCTATATTTGATGCCAGAGCTTTAGGTGTACTTCCATAGACCAGAGACTACCGGCTGTCCATGGGCCAAATGGGTCCAGAGACTCTGTGGACCTGCAACTCCTACTCTACAACTCAATGGACTCACCCAAGACACCTAGTGGGGAGATGATGATGGATGACGGCTATCCTGGGGAATGGAGAGAGCCTGCAGCTGCAGGCAGGATAATCTCTTCCATTGTATCCACGGGAAATAAGCCCCCTCTCACTTGGTGGTGGAGGGGACATCACCATCCTAGACTCCTCTGGATTGGGGGAAGAGCTATGGACTAGAGTGGACTTACTGGTATCCTGTTATAGACTTGTTGTGATTCATGCAATGGAAGAAGTTACAAAATCATGTGGAGCCAGGGGCCACTGGACACTTTGGGGGCAGGGAGAGGGAAGGGCAGTTGTAATATGGGGGCTTCTTTGGGACTCAGGAATTGTCTTGGGTGATGTTGCAATGGAGGATATAGGCTATTTTATATCATCATGTATCATGCAGAACTGTGTGGGAGAGAGGGTGGTCTACAGTCTGAGCTGTGGTCCATGCATGGTGGCAAAGCCCCAAAATGTGTATATCTACTACAGGTGATGTGTCACACTGATGAAGGATGTATATGTGGGAGGTTGTCGGAGATGTGGGAGGTGGGGCATATGGGTACTCTTAAAATTTCTGTGTAACATTTATGTAAATCGATATATCCTAAAAAAAAAAATTAACATTTACTCTTAGGTGATCTGGCAAAGAATCAAAGAATATAGGAAGGGTGACAAACTTCATATTCAAATTACTCACTTAAGAGAAATGTGTGGCAGTAGTCTAAGAAGTGGATGTGGCTCAAGTGATTGGGCTCCTGCCTACCATATGGAGGGTCCTGGGTTTGGTTCCCAGGGCCTCCTGGTGAAAGTGAGCTGGCCCACGCGGAGAGCTGGTGCAACACGATGATGCAACAACAACAACAAAAAAGACACAGAAGAGAGAGACAGTGAGACACAACAAACCAGGGGGCTAGGGTGGTTCAAGTGATTGAGTGCCTCTCTCCAACATCGGAGGGTCCTGGGATGGTTTCCCAGTGCCTCCTGACGAGAAGACGAGAAGAGAAGACAAGCAGATACAGAAGAACATGTAGTGAATGGACACAGAGAGCAGACAGCGAGCGTAAGCGGCTGGGGGTGGAATGAATTAAAAATAATAATAATAAAATTTTAAAAAGCAATCCTACCATGATGCTGAAGGCACTCAATAAAAAGAGCAAGAACTTTAAAAATAAAAGAACTGAGGATAACAGCAAGCCTATAAGTAGGGCAACCGTGTTATGCAAAAATAAGTCTATAAAAACCACAAGACAAAATCCATTTATTACAGAAAATACATGTGCTTTGTAATTGAGCCATGCAGAATTGATAGAACCAATTCTTTGTTTAATTGAATGATTTATTTTTTGTTCCTTCATTTGTTTTCTCCATTTGGAAGCATCAACCAATATCATATCAGAAAGTGGAGCCCACTGCTTTGCAGTAAGTTTTGTAATACATTTTAAAGCATGCAGGAAAAGAAAACCATGGCAGAACAATGCATGGCTGCTATTACTACCATCTTGATCTAAGAAAGCAAGGATTTGTTTGGTGTAAGTGGGACAGCATGAAAAAAAAATCTTTTCCAGCTGCCTACTAATTCACTGAAATAAACACTCACTTTATTTCCATGTGCTAGCTATGACAGACATGGACAGTCAGCTTAGAAGGAAGAAGAATGATGTGCTCACTTACTAATTTGATTCGGTGGCCGGGAGTGGCACCAATTTCCCACGTGCATTCCTTCCTGCTTGGGTACTTGTCTGGCCAGTTGGGACTGGTGATGACCCCACTTGGACTGTGGATCTTCTGTTCACACTCGGCTGTGCCAATAACGATAATATCAGTCAGTGTGGACATGCAGCCTGGGAACGAGCCAGCCAGCAGGCAGCCTGTTCGCCCCCTACCCGTTGAACGGTTTTCCTGGATGCTAGTTGCTCATCACCCCAGTCTCTGTTATATCCATCTGCTTTGGCAAGCATGTTGCTGAGCATAATCAGGCAATGTTTGTTTTCTTGCTCAAGTAAAATTAAGTGTTTACCATGAATCACAGAAATGTCTAAAAAATAAAGAGCTCCCTACTTCAAACTGCTGTATCTGTAAACTGAGACTTTAACAGAGCAACATATACTGACAATCAAGGAAATCAACTCTTGGCATATGCAAAACATTTCATATAAGGCCACTAACAAAAATCAATGGACTGTGCCATTTTTAATTCAATTTTTTAGTAACAGAAACATCATTTACAGTTAACCAAGATCATTCGGCCATTTTATGAATCATGTATTTACATTTTCTCTCTCCCTTAGTCATCCTAAGTTAAAGCATACACTTCAACATCTAAACCATAATTTGAACAGCTAAAGTAAATTAACTCTAATTTCACCAAATCAAAAATGAAGCACTAAGAGTGAAGATGAGTGAACAGTTACTAGTCATGGATATCTCCAAACTAAATTCAAAGAATATCTCATTCAACTGACATGAGATTTCTTTTAGGTTTTTCAAAATTAAAGATAGCCTCATCTTAAAGGGGCCAACTCTACAGTCTTAACATCAAAAGTCAAAACTACCTGTTACCTTCAGGCTTTGTTCATTCTATACAATTTATTCAGCATAAAGCAGCACCCTACATATACGGCATTAGACTGGGATTGTTTACCCTGTTCTGTAATACAATAAATTATCTGTATTTCCCGAAGGCAATGTCTGGGGTAAGTCTTGACTATGTGGAGAACACACCTGTATAGGGCAGGCCTGCACAATAAAAGTAACATGCCCATATTAACATCATTGCTTCTGTTGCCAGTGCTGTTACATTCTTTCAGACCAGACTTTCATCTTAACTGTGCGAGGCTTCCTTACGGAGATGTGGATGTGTAACAGAGGAGAACAAAAAAGAGAAATTCAGCCCCTGTCAAACAGAATAGGATCACGTGGCAAGATAATAGCCTTAAACGTCCGTATTCTGTCTTGATGGAGGTTTGCGGAATTCCATTATTCCTGCCCTTGCCTTGATATGTGAAATGTTGAGTCTGCAGGATCTGGCAAACAGCCTATGAGATAGAGCCGAGAAGCGTGCTGCTGAAGTGCAAGGCAGTGCATGCACTATAAGTTAGAAGGAACCCCCAAGTGTTTTCTGGAAATGAAAAAATGAACTTTATAAAGGGACACCTGTATATTACTCTATCTAAAAGGAACTTTCTTTTAAAATCATTTCTTGAATATATTAACTACTGCAATGAACAGAGACTTAGGGAACCTAAATTATATTTTGTCTACGTGCACAGTCTAAAAGCTGTTTTGTTTTCTTCTGAATTACTTTCTGTCTTCCGAACAACTGGACTTATTCCTCAGCTTATTGATTTAATAATATGCCAAATTACAAATATCACAATTCTATGGGCTCATGTTCATTCATGAAAGTAGAGAGAGAAAAAAATCCTGCTTGCATATGGTTCTTGGAAATACCATTAACTCAATGAAAAAAATAATATCCAGGCATGTGACAATATTTGGGCCATAAACTGAATGGAACAAAGGTTAATTCAGAATATTTTGTACTATTCTAACGTGCATACAAAGCGTTACCTGTTGTTCTAGTCAGGTACCTACAATCTACATGTTCTGATGACCAAAGTTATAAAATCTGCCTCGTTGTTCCCTTTCAAAACCGGCATAAATCCAACTGAAGTAGAAACTTCAGGAGGAGACCTTCAAAGGAAGAAATAACAACTGAGTAACTATTGCTGGTTCCTCTCTACCTCACAATGATTGAAGGGATTAAGACAATTGCTTTTTAAACACTCTTGGATTGCATGACGCCTTGGGGACAAAAACTGTTAGCCTACTATCCTGCTACTATCATGCTATTACTATGCTTCAGTTGGTCAAAACTGTGACCTAAAAGTATAAATGGCACAGTCTATGCCATTTTCAAATGTCTTTCTTCTGGCAGGCATTTGAATTTAATACTCCTGGTATTTAAAGGGACATCACTCATGTAACACATATATGGGATATTTTGGAGAAGGAAATCTCACAAATGCAAAACACTTGGCAGAAGTTAAGTTTAAATATAGACACTGTTGCAAGGTCAGTTCTTCCAGGACCTGGGGATAACGTGGTGGTTTTCTGGCAGCCAGACAGCATCTTAGCTTCATTGTCCCTTACCTAAAGTTATTCTAATGCCACGCATGTGTGAAGTTCAGGACCTTCAGGTAATATAATGAGGCTTCCAGTAATATGCCTGAATCTTTGAACATTCCACAGAATTCTTTTTTTGACATATGAATAGTCTACAATGATATCACTCACTAATATGATTAACTACTCGGTAGCACTGCTCTACCCCAACTGCATAAATTCTAGCTGTTGGGAAGGAAAAAACCTCTCTTCCTTCATACCTTCCTTGCAGTCGTGTTTATTTTCATGTAGCACAAATCCGTTACGACACTGACACTCGTAGCTTCCCATCGTGTTGACACATTCATGTTGACACCCGCCGTTGTCCTCAGAACACTCATCTTTGTCTAGCAAGAAAATAACCCCAAAGTTTAGTAAGTAACTTTACAAACAAAGCCTTCCAGAGTTGATTCGTTTAGTTGAGGTTAAAACTAGCAAACGGTAAACTCAGTCACAGCCTTCACTGTTTCACCCTCTATTGTGTCTCAGTTTTACCCATTCATTGTGTAGCTTGAGCCTGGTACCAGGGATTGGGTTTCCAAGCATCTGTTATGAAGACATATTGTTCGTACCCTTTCCCCCCTATGCTGGAATAGGAAGGGGAAATCAACTGGTCTTTTGGCAACTAATCCTAAACACTCATCAATTTTTTTAATTAATAAAAAGTGTGAGTAGTTTGAAGAAAGTCCAGGAATGGCATTTAAGTAGGGGGAAATACTTCAATAAATTAACCATTGTGTATAGACAGAGGCTAAACACGGTTCCAAGATTTGTGAGTAATCAGATTTAAGAGCCCCTCAGTATAATGATTGAACTGGATTTTTTTTTTAATTAGCTCTTCAATTGTGCTGAGCATTAATGAATCTGAACATTTCACAGCATTCCTCAAAACAAAAAGGAACTGGTTGTTAGACTATATTAAAGGAGATACTACAGTTATATATTTTATATAAATTATTCTGGCAGACCTGTTTATTAGTAAGTAGTCCCCTAAAAGGCCTTTTAATGTGCTAGAAGTAAAGTTGAGGTTGGAATAGGAAATGCGAGCTTGAAGAAATAGCCAACAAATCCAGTACAGGGAAAAAAGCCAAACTAGATTAGCATGCAGTCAATCTAGTGAGAGGCGTCCGCCAGCACACTAAGTCACTCAGCTGTCATTCCTTGGCTCGCCTGTCCATTAAAGTCAAACCGGCAGATTGCTCCTGACGCCCTTATATGATGGCACGTCACTCAGGCTTTCATCACTCCCACACTCGGAGAAGGAAAAGGACACATTGCTATCATGTCAGGCTTTAGGCCGATTCCAAAATTTACAGTCAATTTTTCTACTAAAAACTACTGAGCTCATGGTGCAACATAAAGCACACTATTTTTAAAAAATCAAATCAATTTTCACTCTATGGATATGGTTTTAAGGAAGACATTTTATCAAAGACTCAAACAGTAATTTTTAAGGGTGCATCTGCTGTTCCTATTTGGAGATTCATTACATGACATGACACTCTCATGTTGAATGTGGTAAACTCAAGTGGGGGCAATATCAGAACTTCTCAAATGTACACAGACAATCCCAAAGTCTTAAAGAATGCAACAGAATCAGTATCTGTGTGGCTAATGTAGTCTCTACCTAGTCTTGAAACTTCTTTCAATCTTTTAATACATAGTAAAGAGAGTAAGCAAGCACAAAAAATGTCAATGAAGAAAATTATTCTCTAAAAATGAATCAAGCACAAAAATATATAATAAATCAGGGAAGTTTGTAGGAATTCACCTGGCATAATTAACTGTAGCCCAACTTATAATAAATTTGGAGGCCCAGTTTCCTTTTTCACTGTATCAATGGCAAGTGTTAAGGTTTATGAATCACGAACAGCCCATAGAGAAGGGGTGTTGGCAAGCCATGCTTCTTACTACCATCATGTCAGCTAGCTGCACTTTTGAATTCATACAGTTTAGGAGAAAATGATTTAAAGGTATTATCTTTAATGCAACTTTCCAGGGGCTCTGTATTTAAGAAGCTTCAGAAAAATACTTCCACATGAGGAATTACAGAAGTGCATCTTATCTTTTTTAAATGCAAAGATCCAATTTAAAATGTCTGGCCTCAAAGACAGACATGCCTTTCCTATGAAATACTTAAAATAGTATCTGATAGAGTGAGCTTCAGTTGTGTTATTGGGCAATCAGACCTCTGAGAGTGGTTTGGAACCTAACAACTGTTCCTAAAGTAGATTGGAGAAAATTAGTTCACATTTGCAATTGGCTGGTATGCAGGGGAACTGTTCACTGGCCAACGGGGGCAGGGACTGCCTGCGGGTCCTTTTATCTCCACTACATCCAAGAGATGTTAAATTACATATATAAACAAAATTTAACACTGGTTTTTTAAATCCATAGATGTTTTATAATACATTTGTCATACATAAAATATTTCTAACATATAAACTTTTTAGTATAAATATTGTCAATAGCTTATATTTCTAGGTATAAAATTTTTCTTAAGACTTGATGGGACACAATATAACCTGTGGGACAGGTAACTAAAGAAATGAAATTGAGCACAATTCCCCAAAAATTTTAATAGTAGCTTTTTTGTAGCCAATTATTCATGTTTCTATTGTGCTGGTAAAAGAAGAGGGAGGAAGAAGGGGAGAGGGGGCAGAGGAGGAGGAGGAATGTATAGTTATTGTTAAGCTGTCTCTCTGGTGTCTACTTTCTCAATTGATCAGTGTCTCCCGCCTCCGTTTCCACATCTGAAATCTGACATCACCTAATTTAATCAAGGTTGCATGAAAATTAAGAGTTAGCAAATGGCTGCTAGAATATATTTATGGGTCAATCTAAATTTTACCTTAAATTCTAACTAGACTAACCAAAATAGTAACTAAAAGCAGCAAAATAACATGCAAAACTGTGCTTTTCTATGTGAAATAGTCATATGAAAAGATTTCAGTAAATCATTGGAATACTTTAAATGTGCCAGATGTTTTACATCATGCAGACCAAAAAAAGCCATGTATTTAACTTAATATTTCAAGTGTTTAGGGAGTGGTGGATACAGTGTGTTGTTCTAAGGTCACCTGTTTGAACAGAAGTCAACGGGCTGTCGCAGCTCTGGACTGTCTGTGCCGGCTGTACAGCAGCATCACGTGAGATGGGCCTCTTATATACAAAGCTCGCCAAACGACGGGGGAGCTGTTACCTAACACGAATGACCTATGCTTTCACTTCCCTATCTTCTCTTGATATTTTCAACAAGGAAAATCCAAGAAACGAGAGAGAGAAGGGAGAGGGATGCAGAGTTTCAAGCATCTCTCATAAAACCTGCATAATAAATTTAATAATTGACAATTCAATCAATGAATCACTTGAAATTTACTAACATTTCCATACTGTAGGCACAAAAGTAAGTAAAAATAGTTTTTATTGGTGATAGAAGTAAATGACTTGCTGAGTGGAAACAGAAACATTTCTTTTCTGTAGATGGAAACCGGCTCCCCTTCCTGTGAGTGGATGTGTTTGCTTTCTGTGTCTTCCTGCTAGAGGAAGGGAAGGTCCATCGCGGGACAGTGGGGGTGGTTTTCCCACTCGAGGCCCGCAGCCTGACTCTCAGGCCGTCGGAGCGGTCAGCCTGTGAATAATACAGACTGCATGGAACCGAAGAGGTAACCTTTATTAGGCTCATGCAAAACTCAAAAATAAAAATGCTCTCTTGGCAGAAAGCGTCCTGATCTGTAGAAAAAAAGAAGTAAACTGGTCCATGCCCCCAAGCCAGAGCAGAAACAGGATCTAAAACCAATACCCGCGTGCACCTCCCTGCGCACACATCCCCAGGCCTGCGTGCACAGGTCAGGCACACGTGGGTCAGCAACTCATGCTTGCCTGGTAGCCACCTTCGGAGAGGAACCAATGAACACTACTGAAATCCACACAAGAGGCAATTTGCTCTTTTCATAAATATGCAAATATGAAAGTCACTGATAATGACAACTTGGAAGCAGGACTCAACGTCAAATAGGCAAGTTTTAATCTGGTACTATGGGTGCTTAATCACACCAATAGTTAAAGTTTTGTTTGGAAAATGTCACAGGGAATTTCTTCTACAAATGCCCGAGACACTCCGTAAGAGAAACGGTTTACAAGAGAAACACTTTTAAATAAATACCTGTGCACAGTGAGAAGAGGTTAAGGTAGGGAGCTAGTAAGTTAAGATCACTTGTATTTAGCACTAACTCCTTCATCTGTTAACAGATAGAAATGAAATAAATAGAAGTCAGAAAACTTGGGTTTTATTCAATTTTCCACTGAGAGGTTGTTCGATTTATCAGTTATATTTGAGTGCAGTCCCATTAAACTAATTCCTAAGGAAGGTTTAGCCTTCAAATTCTTTGTTCTCACTACTGCAAAAGTCATCATAATTGAACCTTTTCACTAATACAGGATTGCCTAAAGAACTACATTTAGCTCTCATTGCCAATAATTTATTATATTATTTCCAAATAAAAAAGACTACAATTACCCTTTTAAAAGCATGTGGTTTCCCAAATGTTGATACTTTTACTTGCATAATACACTTAAAGAAACTGTAACTTTGTTCTGAGACAAATAGAATTAACTTTGTTTCACCAGTTAATATAAGTAAATTGCAGCATGTATGCCTGTGTAAATTAACCATCATATTATTATTTTAATGAATTCATTTGTGCCAAGAAAATAACAGTAATATTTTGTTGGGTTAGAAATATACTAGAAAATGTCTATATTGCTATATTCTGAATTAGTTACAAGTTTGAATAGATACCTAGTTCTATATAATGTCCAAAGAGCCTGACTTTGATACTTTTTTGTTTCCTTATTTGCTTTACTATGACTTCATTATATTGCTCCTTAAATATACCCTGGAATCAGCACAGCATGTAACACTTTGATTTTTGTGGTAGACTTTCTGCTGTACAGTACACTAAGTTTCAAATTTTCAAGCTATGACCATTTTATGACTAATTTATATGACATTTAGTCCTAGTTGATACATGACAGTTTAATTTTTTGAACATGGAATGACAGAGATAACTGATGTTAATTATTCTGCTTATACATTCTCAGAGTCATTCTTTCTATTCCATTTCTTAAGTTTATAGAGTGCTTATTTAAAATGTGAGGGTATATGCAAAAATGGTTAAAATTTCCATGTGAATATTTTATTAGATAACTATGTTATCCAATAACAGTTTCCATAAAATCTTTTTTAGAAGATTTTTAAAAAATTTATTTATTCCCCCCTCCCCTTGTTGTCTTTGCGCTCACTGTCTTGCTCTCTGTGTCCATTCGCTGTATGTTCTCTGTGTCTGCTTGTCTTCTCTTTAGGAGGAACTGGGAACCAATCCTGGGGTCTCCAGTGTGGGAGAGAGGCACTCAGTCACTTGAGCCACCTCAGCTCCCTGGTTTGTTGTCTCTCATTGTCTCTCCTCTTTGTCTCTTTTTTGTTGTGCCAGCTCTCTGTACAGGCCAGCTCTCCATGCAGGCCAGCTCGCTTTCACCAGGAGGCCCTGGGAAATGAACCCGGGACCTCCCTATGGTAGACAGGAGCCCAATCACTTGAGCCACATCCACTTCCCAAAATATCTTTTTATTTACTTATAAAATACAGAAACATTAATTCCATTGTGTATAACAAGATAATTGTCTATAACATGATAATTAGAAATTTGACTCAATTCAACTCCTGTATCAATATTTATTGTGATTCAGGGACTATATAGGGTACTAGGCAATACAAAGGTGAATTAAACAATTTCTTCACTCTCAAAGGAGATCCAAGTCTATCACATAACTTTTGCAAATCTAAAAATATCTTTAGGTAACAGATAGGTGGAAATATAAGTGCTTTTCTTAAGTTATTTTTATATTTTAAATTCAGAGGAAAACTCTTTGAAAGAAATTGGATAAAAAACAATGTAAAAATTTTCCACATTAACGCCAACAATTTTGGAATTTTTACATAGCCAATTTTTAGCTGCATGCAGAGTGCATAGTCAATTTTATATCTAGGTTTCCATGAATATTTTATCATATATAACATTTTATACTATGAGATCACTAGAACATCTTTGTGGTAGTTCACAAAGTGTATTTGCTATAACTTACCATTTTTCTTTTTTTTTTGGTT
>PVKH010041058.1:0-10996 GCA_004027955.1 Chaetophractus vellerosus
CCAAATATTTAAGAGATGTAAAAATATTTAAGATGTAGTTGAATGAACCAAGAGAAGAGGCTGAAGACATAGATAAGCAAGGGAGCAAGTTCCGGATGGAAAAAGGAGGGGATGGAGTCAGAACATGGAACTAGGGATTTGCTCATCCAGGAAAGAGTGACTTTCCATCCTCAAGAATGGAGGGAAAGATGGGTGGGGAGGTAGAGAAGGGCATGCATGTGTGTGTGGTATTAGACCAGTTTCTTATGATATGGGAGGCAAGGATCTCTGAGAATTGGGGGGAGGAGCGGCTGCATTGAGGGCTTAAACAGAGAGGTGAATTTTTGAAAGAGTCACTGTGTAGATGGGGAGAAGAGTAGACTGGACAAGCATCAGGATTGCCTAGCAGTACCAGGCTTAGAAGACAGACTATCCAGCAGCCCTAGTCTAAAGGTCTGTTTGGTTTGATGATCTGTGGGGCTTTGGAGCTGAGAAGGGGTTTAGGGTGGGAGGATTGGGATCTAGAGAATTGGAGGCGCTGATGAGAAAAGGTTCAACTGATGGACTGAGCATGTCAGGGAAGTGAGGCCAGAAGGAGGTAGCAGAGTCAAGTGCCCTGGGATACTAAGCCACTTGGTACCTTAAAGAAGTTGGAAATTTGCCAAATTATGCAGGCAAATAAGGATGTAGATAACATTTATTGAAAATTTACCAAGTATTGTGCTAGGAAATGTGAGGTGGTACCATTTCATTGCATTCTTGCTAGCAATAGATTTTCTCCTTTAACCTTTTGGGGATCATCTTATATGTGTAAAATGCTACTATATATTTTGATTCCTTGTATGAACTTTTTAAAAAGCATGTTTATATATAGGATATCTATGTATGTGTGTGTTATAATTGTCTATTCATGTTCTTTGACCATGTTGGAAAACTGAACAGATATTTTAATGCTCTAGTCCTAAGTCATGATTACATAGAATAAATTCCAGCAATAGTTCATATGCTAGAGAGCAGTTACATCTGGTGTAGTAAATGTGAAAGTTTAGGAAAAATATCAAGTTGTGTCTTTGGTAGTTTCATAGTCATCTTAGAAATGTCCACCTCCTCACTTAGGTATGGTAACTCAGTTTGTTTCCTTGGTGCCATAGGCATCTTCCGCCCTGGATGTAAAAAACTGACATTCAGTTGTGGGAAGTATTCCAGCTCAAAGAGAGAGCTGACCAAGAGGCTTGACGTTTCATACAAGAAGAAGCTTGACTCTTCTGAAGGCGAGATAGACTTCAGTAGGGACAGCCTGACATGGGACTTATCTTCTGAGGCTAAACACAGGACCAAAGAAACAGCCAAGGTTAGTTCTGAAGGCTGTGCACAGCGGTATGGTGGGCACTGGGGTCAGGGAAGTGGTGAGGGGGAAGGAGTTCAAGATGACACAAGAAGTTGTGATGAATCCACGGCAAAAGGGAGAGTAGATTTTGTGGGGGCCCTCTGTAGGTCAGACAGTTGGCCAAGATGTCAACATACACAGTCCCTTTGCCTGACTTTGGCTATATTTTTTTGTGTTCCAAAGAAAGCAAGTTCACCAAAGAATAGAAACTGGATGAACCACTTAAGCATGCCACAGAGGGAAATGGAGCGACTTCTACTTGCCAGAATGGAGTATCGGAACAGTTTCCTGAAAAACCCTCGGTTTTTCCCCCCCAATACTCCCCATGGAGGCAAGTCTCTCCTTTTTCCTCCCAAGAAGCCAGGATGCCTAGAATTCCAGAGTGGAAAGCAAGAAGAGAGGTGTGTCTTCTCCTGGTTCCTATTCTTAGAAAATTTGACCCTTTAGAGTAAAAACCAGAAGCTCCTGGGTTTGGTTGGTCTTATGGGGACCCCTAGACTGTTGGGGGGCCGATTGTGAATATTTCTGATGGCTCAGATGTATTTACTTTGACATCAATCAGTCACTACGTAATATGATTGAATACGGATGAAACTAACAGCCCCCCCCCCATTTCCCTCCCACAGTTGTGCTGATACGCCAGTGTTTCTAGCTAAGCCATCAATCGGGTTTTTCACGGATTATGAAATTGGACCGGTATATGAGGTAGAAATCTTGTTTCTTTACAGATCTCATCCCAACTCCTTCCTTATCTTTTTCAGTGTTTATTATGGAATTTTTAAAACTATACACAAAACTAGGGAAATGACCATGAACTCTGATGCATCCATCACCCAGCTTCAACAGTTATCTGCATTCTGCAAATATTGTCTCACCCATTTCCCCCACAGCTTCCTTGTGTGTGTGTCTGTGTGCATATGTATGCACCGGACTATTTTAAAGAAAATTCTAGTCATCACATACCATTCTTCAGTTTATACTCCAGTAGGTATTTCTAACAGATAAAAACTTTAAAAAAATCATAATACCATGATCACACCCAGTGACATTGACAACAATTCTGTAATATCACCTATTATCCAGTCCACATCTGATTTCCCCGCATTTGTTACCAAAAAAATATATCATTTTAAAGGTGATTTCTTTGAATCAGAATCCAAAGAATCCAAACAAGGTTTACACATTGCATTTGGTTAAAATATCTCTTTTAGTTGAGGATAATTCCTTCCCTGTCTCCCCCACCTCCCATTCTCTGCTTTTTTTTTTTGGTTTTTAATGCCATTTATTTGTTGAAGAAACTGCAAGTTCTCACAGCCTGGATTTGGCTAGTTATATTATGTTGGTGACACTTAAAACATGTTCCTTTATTCTCCATATTTTCTGTGAACTTGTAGTTAGATGTAGAGATTTGATGAGATTCAGGTTCAATCCCCCCCCCCTTTTTTTTTTGGCAAGAATACGTTCTTGATGGCGTTGTGTATTTATCTTGCATCCCATCAGGAAAAGCATGGTACCTGGTTTTCCCATTTTCAGTGATGGTAAGATTGATGAATGGCTTCAGGTGTTGTGAGCCTGACTCATCTACTATACAGTTTTTTAATTTAATCAACCTTTCATTTAAGGGTTTTAGAACTCTTAGAGATTGTTTCCTAGATCCATTTCTTTTCATTAGGGGTAAAGAAATGGTGATTTCTAACTCTGTTATTCCTTCTGCATTTATTAGCTGAGTTTCTGTGTAAAAACAAAACAAAACAAAACACCTTTCCTTCTATTCCTGTCTGCTCATCCTTGTATTCTCTTTACTTTTATAGGTAACTCTTTCTATTAGTGTGGGTTGTTCCCTATATTTTTGACCCTCCTTCCCCTCTCTTACTGTCCTCTGCAACTTGACTTTTTCACCTACCAGTATAACCAGCGATCCCTCCAAAGCAGTGTATCCCTTTCCCGAGCTTCCTTCTTTATGCTAGCCTCCCACCATCCTGGCGAATCAGGTCAAGACCAGGCTTAGCAGTTGCTAACTGTCCTCTTCAAGTGCAAAGACAGCTAAGGATAATGATAACAGTCCATTCACACACATGTGGATTGTGTCTTACAGTTTAAAGAGAACTTGCATACCCATAGTTCTTTAGAAACTTCTCAACCACCCAGGGCGAAAGCAGACAGTTTTATATGCTGAACATTTTAAAAAGCATGATATTCCTTGAATCAAACAGTATTTATTCTCTTTTGGACTTCTGTGTCTTGAACTTCTGTGTCTGGTCATCACTCTTGAAGGACAGTTGAAGTTGGCAAAGACTTAGAGAAAGAGAACTAAAATAATTTAATTTGGGGAGTGAAACAGGGCAAAGGGATAGGTGCCCAAGGACAAATGGAAGACATTTATCTCCAGGGCTGGGACCTGTGCTTAGAAGCCAAGGACAGTTCTGAGGCTATAGATGAAGTGAATACAGGCTGCCATGGAACAGGCCTCTCTCAGCTCTTTGATCTTGCTTAGTTGCCTCTTCTCTAGTAAAGTCACCCTTAAAATGCTCCTATTTCAGGCTCCTTTTGTACCATGGCCTCTCTTTTATAGCCCTTATCACAGAAGCAATTTTATACTTGTTTTCCTGACTAGACTATAAGCCCTACAAGGGCAGGAATTAGCTCTAGGTTTGTGTTATCACTGTATTGCCAGGGCCTGGCATATAGCAGGCCCTCGGTAAATATTTGTGGACTGAATTTTGTCAATACTTGGATATGGATCTACCCCTTAGGCTGGCCTACTCCTGATAAGGTAAATCAAGAACAAATGATGGAGGCTGAACAACATGTTCCTAAATAATCAGTGGGTCAAAGAAGAAATTGCAAGTGAAATTAGTAAATATTTTGAGAAGAATGAAAAATGAGAACACAGCTTACCAAAACTTATGGGATTCAGTGAAGGCAGTGCTGAGAGGGAAATTCATAGCCCTAAATGCCTATATTAAAAAAGAAGAAAGCTAAAATCAAAGATCTAACTGAACAACTGGAGAAACTAGAAAAAAAAAAAAAAGAGCAAATGAAAGATGTCCTGTTTTACCCAAATTAAATATATAAATGAATTCCCTAAGGTTTCTCAAATGTTTTTGATAAGTTGGTGAGTGATAGCTCACAAATCACTTAGTAAGGCATTTATTCCTTTAGAAGACTGCTAAACATGAAAAACATTTAAATATATATATAAAATAATATTGAATGAAATAAAGTACAGCATAATGATTATAACTATGTAAAAGCTCAGTCCACATGGCTGGAAGAAGCTACCCATAATGCACAGAGAATCATACTTAATTGGAGCATTTCGAGGGAAGAACATTGGACTGTCATTTTTTCCATAAACTTTTAAAACTAAAAAGTATATGCGAATGAGAGGTTTCTCACTCTTGGAGAAAAAAGCTACAAATAAGGAGAGGGGGAAAGCTAGGATGAGCCCTATGATGCTGGATTAGAATGTGCGAGGTCTCACGATGGATTTATATTGTTGTACTTTGTTTGCAGTTTGATGGAACTTTTAAAATTTTTATTCTAGTACAGTATATACAAGCTAAAATTTTCCCTTTTAACGACGTTCAAATATGTAATTCAGTGCTGTTAATTATGTTCACAGTATTGTGCTACCATACCCACCATCCATTACCAAAATGTTTCTATCATCCCTAACAGAAACTCTGTACATTTTAAGCCTTAATTTTCTATTCCCTGTCCTCACCCCATCACCTGATAATCTGTATTCTAGATTCTGACTTTATTAATTTGCTTATTGTTATTATTTCATATCAGTGAGATGATACAATATTTGTCCTTTTATGCCTGGTTTATTTCACTTAACATAATGGATTCAAGGTTCATCTACGTTGTCTCGTGTTTATTCCTTTTAATGTCCAAATAATATTCCATTGGGTATAAATACCACATTTTGTTTATCCATTCATCAGTTGTTGGACACTTGGGTTGCTTTTATCTTTTGGAAATTGTGAATAATGCCACTGTGAACATCACTGTGCAAATATCTGTTTGAGACACTGCTTTCAGTTCTTTGGAGTATATACCTAGAAGTGGGATTGTGTGTCATGTGGTAATTCTGTACTTAACCTTCTGAAGAACTGCGAATCTATCTTCTCTAGCAGTTGCACCATATTACATTCCCATCAGCAAAGATTGAGTGTTCCTCTTTTTCCATATCCTCTCCAACACTTGAGATTTTCTGTTTTCTGAATAGTAGCCATTCTAGTGGGTGTGAAATGGTATCTCATTGTGGTTTTGATTTGCATTTTCTTAATAGTTAATTATGTTGAATATCTTTTCATGTGCTTTTTGGCCACTCGTATATCTTCTTTGGAGAGATGTCTGTTCAAGTCTTTCTGCCCTTTTTTTTTTTTTTTTTTTTTTAAGTGTGTTTTTGTTTTGTATTGTTTTGTTTTTTTGAGTTACCGGGACCTTGCATGTGGGAAGCCAGCCCTCAGCCACTGAACTACATCGGTTTCCCCAAGTTGGATTTTTCCTTTGTTTGTTTGTTGTTTGTTTTGTTTTCAGGAGCTACTGGGAATCAAACCCAGGACCTTGTATGTGGGAAGCAGGTGTTCAACCACTTAAGATACATGCACTCTCTTCTGCCCATTTTTTAATTGGGTTGCTTGTCTTTTTGTTGTTGAGTTGAAGGATTTCTTTATATATTCTGGGTATTAAAGCCTTTTCAGATATGTGTGATTTACAAATATTTTCTCCCATTGTATAGGTTGTCATTTTACTTTCATGATAAAGTCCTTTGAGGACAAAAGTTTTAATTTTTGATGATGTCCCATTTATGTATTGTTTTCATTAGTTGCTTGTGCTTTGGGTATAAAGTCTAAGAAACCATTGCCCAAAACAAAGTCCTGAAGATGCTTCCCTAGGTTTTCTTTTAGGATATTTCTGATATGCTGGCCCTTATATTTAGGTCTTTGTTCCATTTGGAGTTAATTTTTGTATATGATGTGAGGTAGGGGTCCACCTTCATTCTTTGGCAAATGGAGACCCAGTTTTACCAGTACCATTTGTTGAAGAAACTATTCTTTTTCAATTGAGTAGTCTTTGTCCCTTTGCCAAAAATCAGTTGACCATAAATGTAAGGGTTGATTTCTGGACTCTAAAGTCGATTCCATTGGTCTTTGTATGTGTCCTTGTGCCAATACCATGGTGTTTTGATTACAGTGGCTTTGTAATAAGTTTTAAGATTGGGATGTTTGAGTCCTACAACTTCATTTTTCTTTTTCAAGATGGCTTTCATATAAATTTGAAGATTGGCTTTTCCATTTCTACAAAGAAGGCTGTTGGAATTTTGATTGGGATTGCGTTGAATCTGTTAGTCACTTTGGGCAGAATTGACATCTTAATGACATTTAGTCTTCCAATCCATGAACATGGAATATCCTTCCTTTTATATAGGTCTTATTTGATTTAGCAATATTTTGTAATTTTCTGAGTACAAGGCCTTTATTTACATCCTTGGTTAGATTTATTCCTAGGTATTTGATTGTTTTAGTTGCTATTGTAAATGGAATTTTTTTTCTTGATTTTTTTTCTTCCAATTGTGCACTGCTAATATACCCTATCACTTTTTAAAAAATCATTGGCTTGCTCTGGGAGCTTTGTTGTGGATTTTTCAGGATTTTCTGTATATAGGGTCATGTCATCTAAAAATAGGAAAAGTTTTGCTTCTTCCTTTATGATTTGGAGGCCCTTTATTTTCTTGTTCTTTTCTAATAATAAATATATGAGGAATTAAAGGCTTGAGAACTTTACTCCAAAGGTTGGAGGGGTAAATGGAATTCAAATGTTCTAAGATTCTTGAATTGATTTGTAAGAATTAGTACTAATTTATATGAAAACTTGTTTAATAATTCAAGGATGCCTATTGTAATTTCTGGGGTGGCCACTAGTAGAATAGCAAAAATAATTTAAAAATACAAGCTAATAAAGGGAAAGATGGAGGTATAAACAAATATTTGATTAATAGAAAGCAAGAAAGTACAGAAAAAGGAACATGACTGGTAATACAAATAGAATGTAAATAATAAGATGGTAAATGTATACCTAAATATATCAGTAATTAAATTAAATGTTAAATGTACAAAATCTTCCAAATAAAAGAGAAGGATTGTTCTACAACTATGTAGTATGTTGGTGGAGGGGTGTTGTATGGGAATTCCACACATGTGCATGATTGTTTTGTAAGTTCACAACCTCTCTAATAAAAAATTTTTTTAAAAAGGAGAGAAGGATCATAAGACTGGGAATAAAAGCAAAAGCCAACTAAATGTTTACATAAGATAATCTTAAACGTAAGGATACAGAAAAAAAATCAAAATTTAAAGGTGGAAAAGGACATACCAGGAAAACTCTAACCAAAAGAAAGCTGGTGTAACTATACAAATCAAAGGAAGTAGACTTTAAGGCAAGAAGCATTAGTAGAAAGAATGGGAAAAAAATCCATGCATTTCATTCTGATCAAGGGTTAAAAAAAAATCCATCCTTAAAATATAACTATTTAAAATCAGTATGCACTAATATCTTACCCTCAAAATATATAGGGAGTGGATGTGGCTTATGCAGTTGGGCTCCTGCCTTCCACAGTGCCTCCTGAAAAAAACAAAAAAACCAACTCAGGGAAGCTGATGTGGCTCTGTTGTTGAGCACTGGCTTCCCACATATGAGGTCCTGGGTTCAATCCTTGGCCCTGGTACCTCAAAAAAAAAAAAAAATATATATATATATATAAACAGAATTTTACTACACTGGAAGAAAAACAGATATAATGACAAAAAGGTAGGAGATTTTTAACTTTCTTCTCTCAAAAACTTGAAAGACAAGAGCTAGTGAGAATGCAGAAAAATAGGAACTTTAGTACCTTATTGGTGGGAAGGTAAAATGGTACAGCCACGGTGGAAAACAGTTGGTGTTTCCTCAAAAAGTTAAAATAGAGGGGCTGGCCGCATAGCCCAGTGGATAGGGCGCCGCTTACCACGTGGGAGGCCCCAGGTTTGGTTCCCGGGGACCTCTCCTAGCGGGCAGACTGCCTTGAGAAGGGCAAGCCGCCATGGGCAGGTAGAGCCGCCATGGGCAGGGCAAAAAGCTGCCACGGACAGGGCAAAGCCACCACGGGCAGGGCAGGTCGCCCGCGAACGGAGTGCAGCCAGCCGCCCGCGAACTGAAGCAGAGCCGGCAGTGAATGGAAGCAGAAGCCGCCCACAAGCGGGGCAAAGCCACCTGTGCGGTGACTGGTCTCGGCGCGTCGCTGCAACAGGGGGAGACAAAGCAGACAGAGAGGAACACAAGAATGGACACACAGCAAGAACAAGTAGAAAGGGTGGGGTGAAATATAATAAATAAAAATAAGTCTTTAAAAAAAAAGTTAAAATAGAACTACCATATGACACAGCAATCCCACTTCTAGGTATGTACCCAAAAGTATTGAAAACAGGGTCTTGAACAGATATTTGCACACCAGTGTTCATAGCAGCATTACTCACAATAGCCAAAAGGTAGAAGCAACCCAGGTATCCATCAACAGATGATTTGATAAATGGAATGTGGTATATCCATACAACGGAATATTGTTTGTCCATAAAAAAAGAATGAAGTCCTGATACATGCTACAACATGTTCAGTAAAATAAGCCAGACACAAAAGGACAAATGAGGACTTAAAGCTTAATGAGGGGGGCCGGCTGTAGCCCAGTGGATAGGGCGCTGGTACACCACATGGGAGGTCCTGGGTTCAGTTCCCAGGGACCTCTCCAAACAGACAGACCGCCTGAGAAGGCAAAGCTGCCATGGGCAGGGCAGAGCCACCGTGGGCAGGGCAAAAAGCCACCATGGGCAGGGCAAAGCCGCCACGGGCAGGGTGAGCCGCCCGCAAACAGAGCAAAGCCGCCTGCAAAACGGAGCAAAGCCACCTGCGAATGGAGCAAAAGCCACCTGGGAACGGAAGCAGAGCCGCCCACAAGCGGGACAAGCCACCTGTGCAGTGAGCTGACTCGGGGCGTCGCCGCAGCGGGGGGAGACAAAACAGACAGAGAAGAACAGAAAAAATGAACACACAGCAAGAGCAAGCAGAAAGGGGAGGCATATGTAACAACAACAACAAAAAAGCTTAATGAGTTTAGAGTTTCAGTTTGGGGTGACAGGAAAGTTCTGGTAAATGGTGGTGAGGTTGGTGCAATATTGTGAATGTGATCAGTCACACTGAATGGTATGCTTTGGGAGTGGTTGAGATGGGAAAGTTTATGTTGTATTTATGTTTCCACAATTTAAAAAAAAGTGTCGAAAGAGACAATGACGATTACATGCAATACGTGATCCTGGACTGGCTCTAATAATGGAGGAGAAAAGGCCTCAAAGGACATTCTTATTGGGACATTTGAAAAAAATTGGAACTTAGACGGTAAGTTTTATATCAATGTTAAATTTCTTGAACTCGATAACTATACTTTAGATGGTTACATAAGTGAATAATATCCTTGTTCTTAGAAAGAAATGTATGTAGAGGTAATAAGTTTTCAAAGAGCATGATGTGTACAACTTATGCTCACAGTTGAATGGATGGATGGATAGAATGATATGGCAAATGTGGCAGAATGTGAATCTAAGTATCTGGATAGGGGTAGGTTGGAGGTCTCTGTACTTGCTTTTTTATTATTCTGGCACCTGTCCAGTATGCTTGAAGTTATCTGGTTTTGTCATCATCTTTTTGGTGTGTCGCTTGGCCACATGGGGGCCCGCACCTCTGTGCACCATGCGGCTCTGGGACGCCTTTTTTCTTTTTTTTACCAGGAGGTCCCGGGGCTCGAACCGGGGTCCTCCATATGGTAAACGGGAGCTCAACTGCTTGAGTCCAGCAGCTTCCCTCCTGTGTTCTTTTGACATAACCCATCCTTTTTTGAGCACTTTCTTCCATTCTGACATTACAAGATGTGCCAGGTTCATCTTGGATTTCTTTGTCCCCATTCTATAGTCAGTCTCCAAGAAGCCGTGGTTCCTTTTAGCGGGGAATGGGGTTTAGAAACCAAGATCTGAGTGCTAGATCTACTCATTGCTCCTGGGGTATCACTGCTTCTAGAGCCTTTCAACGAACAGAGCTAGGGGAAAAATGGCAACTTCATAGATTCAACCATATATAAGTATATGTATGTGCACACATATACATGCACATATACATATGTATATTTAAAATCATGAGTTTATACTGATACCTCTAATTACAATCCAATTCCACAGTGCCTTCCACCATTCCATGCTTAGAGCTCCCTTCTCCCACAATCATCTGAAGAATCTTGGAGTCTAACTTTCTACTTCTAGAATGCTCTGCTTCTGGTGGCTTTTTAGTGAGCCTCAGGTTCACCTCTCCAGGGCAACTGGATGTCCAGCTTGCAAGATTCTAAGCATTTATACTCTGGGAGGCATGTATCCCCAGATTTGCTAGAGCTTAAGAACAGGATTTGTAGTTAAAAGTACTTGAATGGAAAAAAAAAAAACACACACACACAAAGTACTTGAAATGGTCCTTTCTGGCATGGCTCTAAGGGCAACTTTTATTGGTGTCTCTTTTAATATGTTCAGTATTCTAGTTACTATG
>PVKH010041059.1:0-11006 GCA_004027955.1 Chaetophractus vellerosus
TCCATAGCTTACATTTGGTATATTTTTCCATGCATTCTCTTATTATTAACACCATGTATTAGTATTGCACATTTGTTACAGTTCATGAGAAAACCCCCTCATATTTGTACTGTTAATCACAGACCATCTTCCATCACATAGTTCACTGTGTTATATAGTCCTATGCCTTGTACCAACCACCCAAAGTGTACACTCAGTGGCTCTCACTTATCTCACAGAGTTGAGCAGTCATTGCCTCAGTAAATTTTTGAACATTTTCCTTAGTTCAAAAGAAAAAAATCACTTCCTCCCCTACTACTGACCCTTAGCATTGATATAGTACCTTCTTTGACATTGATGCAAGAATATTACAATATTGCTGTTAACTATACTTCATAGGTGTAGCATTTTGAGATTATTTTTGAATTCCAAAAAGAGATATAGATTATGTTTGTAAACTGGTCTGTTCCTCTAGGTCTGATAACCTTTTGATTGTATTAGATTCAGCTGAGACATCTGATTAAATTATATTAAGATTAGGGCTTGGATTCAAGATTCAGGCTTGGATTCAACCACATCATTAGGGTGCTATTCAGCTTTGAGTCCTAGCCCCTTTATGAGTTGATTAAACAGACTCTCACATGAGAAGTAGATTCACAGAGAAGAACACAGAGGAATAGAGACAGCTCATTAGACATGACAGTGGCCCTGGGAAGAGAAATGGGCCTCAAAGTCCTTGTGAAGAGAACAGAGCAGCTGAGCCCGGAAAGAAACAAGCTCCGGGGAGAGAGATGAGCCTTATGCCAGCCTATAGCTGAGATCAGAAGAAGCTGCTGGTACTACAGAGCCTTAAGAGGATGGAGGAAGGCTGAACCCTCACATACATAGCCTGTCATCTTGTATCAACAAGTGGCAACAGACTTTGGGTGAGAAAGTACCTCTTATGGTACCTTGAGTTGAACTCTATAGGGCCTTGTGACTGGAAGCTTCTACCCCAAATAAATAACTTATAAAAGCCAAAAGATTTCTGGTACTTTGCACCAGCACCCCTTTGGCTGACTAATACAATAGATTACATTAATTTTATTTTCCCATGCATCACCATATCCTTACCACCTTGTAATATAATGACGTACATTTGTTCTATTTCATAGAAGAACATTCTTGAATTTGTACTATTGACCAAGCTTTCTTGCAATTGTATTTACATCTTTAGACTACCCCTTTCAGCCAGAATCACATTTGTAAACCAGCCATGTTACTTAAACTCACTGCAATGTGTGACCATCAAATTTATCCATTTCTATACCTTTACAGTCAAGCTAATTAAAAATTCTACTACATTAAGTATGAGTTTCCCTTCTCAGTCCGTATCCTATCTCCAAGTAATCTATACTAAAGGTTTTAAATCCATGGGCTTATTCTTCATATTTCACTCATAGTAGTGAGAGCATACAATATCTGCCCTATTGCCCAATTGATTTTTGACAAAAGTGCAAAAATAATCCAATCAAGAAAGCCCTTTCCACAATTGTACAGATATTATTAGACCTCCACAGGCAAAATAATGAATCTTTACCTAAAACTCTCATCTTATATAAAAATTAACTCAAAATTGGTCAAGGACTTAAATGTAAAATGTGAAAGTTTAAATTTTTAGAAAACAGGACATTTTGGAGATCTAGGACTAGAAATAGGGTTTTTCCAAAAGAATAATCTATAAATGGGAAAATTGATAAATTGGACATCATAAAAATTAAACAAACAAAACACTGTGCTCTGAGAAAAGCCATGTGAAGAGGATGAATAAACAAAGACTAGAAAATATTTGCAAGCCTTTTATCAAATAAAGAAATAGTATCTAGAACATTATATATGTATAAATTATATATAAAAATAATAAAAACTCAAGGATAAAAAGCCTATTAAAATTATGCATGAAACCATTTCACCAAAGAATATAGAAAGATGTCACAAAAGTACCTGAAAACAAGTACACAATCCTTAGACATTAAGGAAATGCAAATTAAATCACAAAGAGATATCAGTAAACACTTTAAGAATGATTGGAATAATAGCAATAGAACCATATCCTGGTAAGGATACAGAGACAACGCTGGTGGAAATGTAAAAGGTACAGTCACTCTGAAAAAGAGTGTAGCAGTTTCTTACAAAACTAAACATGCACTTACTATATTACCTACCAATTGCACACCTGAGCATATATCCCAGGGAAATAGAAACTTATTTTCATGAAAGAATATATTTATATGAATGTTCATAGCACCTGAATTTATGATAGCCAAAACCTGGAAACAGCCCAAATGTCCCTCAACTGGAGAATAGACTTGGTACACACATATTATCAAATGCAGCTCAGCAATAAAAATGAATTTACTATCGGTACACATATCTACTTGGTGGATCTCACGGGAATTATTCTGTGTGAAAAGAGCCAATATGAAAAGCTTATATACTGTGATTCCCTATATATTGTGTTTATGAAATGATAAAATATGAGTTAGAGAACAGTTTAGTGGTTGCTAGAGATTAGAGAGTTGGGAAGGGAGGAAAACCTGGTGAAATCTGAAGAAAGTTGATAACTGTTTCATTGTCAATTTCCTGGTTGTGATATTGTATGGTAGTGGTCCAAGTTGTTACAATGGGGCAACAATGAGTGAAGATTATAAGGGAATATGGGATCTGTCTTTGCTATTTTTCACAACTCTTTGGGAATCTAAAGTTAGCACAAAATAAAGCTTTTAAAAAAGATTTGCATTAGGAATCAAATCAAAGATTTGCATTACATCTGGTGTTATAGCTTCTGAATGAGTAAAGCTGTTTCTGGACCTACTTGGGAATCTAGGGAGAAGAATATTTTTATCTGGGCATATTGCTATATCCCAAAGATGTATTTTTAATTAGGGTTTAAGGTGCAAATCTACACCACAATTAGCAGTAGAAACACTGAGTTTGACCAATTCAACCCTGTAATTTACCTCATTAATATCAAAACAAAATTAATAAAAATATAGTTCACACTAAAGAAAGCCATAGTATTCTAATTTTATTTACTTTTAAGTTATCATGCCTACCAAATAATATGAGTTTTAGTCAAATGAAAAAGTTATGCCTCTCAACTCACCTGATATACTTAAAATCAATATTTATAAAATATTTAGACCTCTATTGGAATCAACTGAATGGAAGTTTAGAGAAAAACAGATATCTAATGGTGAAGATTAATGAATAAATTTATTTTTTTAAACTTGACAAGCTGGGTGCATGAAAGTTTCTTTGTTAAAATCTTTTTTCCAATAAACTTAGAAAAAATTATAATTAAATAAAATACTAGCAAATACCTATCCTCTAGCAAATATATGATTCAATTATAATAATCTGTTTGCTTTTGTTTTTTTCTCTGAATGGTCAAGCGGAAGAGTCTGCTTTCCATTTATTTGAAAGTAAATGCAAAATATAAGTTGCAAATGGCTTCATAATGAGAGTGGTCATAAAAGAGGCACTTTCTTGGCCCAAGACTGCATCCTCGGGATATGAGGATGCTTCCTGAATTCCCCGACTGAGGCTCATCATGTGTAACTTATTAGTTCATGCATATACTTAGGCATGCATTGTGTCCTCCACCTCTGTAACAGCCTCCCTTGAGTATGCCCTAGACATCATGCTAAGTCATGGAGATCAACACATGCCCCCTAATTGGGGAGTTCAGAGATGAGTGAGACTGATATTCAAATATTATAAGTTTAGTTAAGGGCAGGGATATAAATTTGTCTAGTCAAGAAGACCTTCCTGTTTCCTCTCCCTGTATTTGGATCTGCCATCTGACATCAGCTGGGATGGGTGACTTAGTTGAGAAGAATTATAGAAAACCGAGGAAAAATAAACTGCATATTTACCAGTTTTCTGTACCTCCCAATATCAAATGTGAGTGTCAAATTTGAATGTGTGTAATTATTTTCTATTCATTTATTCAAAAACAACTATAGAGAGAACTTATTGTGTAAAAGGCATGCAGCTATCATTCTTAAATTGTACCTCAAAATATGATTCATTTATTCAAAGACATTGTTCTTTGTCTTCAAAGAAATCATATCCTGAATTTTGTTTTATATATAAAGGGATTTGTACATGAACAGTATATGTCATTAATAAGGCAAAACTAATGTTTGTATGTTCTGAAAGGTGTAGAAAATGCACTGTTAGCATATTAATTTGGAAAGAGTGGATGATTTGAATAGAGAAAAAGCTCATGTTGGTTGAATATGTATTCTGTGAGAAACACTGTGCCTGGTGCTTTAGATTCAGTCCTGTGACAGTTGTATTTTTAAGATGAATGAATTTCTCTCTAGTTGATAAATATATAATTTAACTGACATACCAGTGAGTCGGCGGCAGAATGAGGAAACAAAGTATTGGCTTGCTGCCTCTAAACCACACCATTCCCAATAAGCTATCCTGCCCCTCCAAGGGGCTCCAGAGGTCTAGTGCCTACTCACCTTGTGCTTTTCATTCATGCATGTGTTTCACTTAATCTGCATGGCAACGCTGAGTGGGGATGTCATAAACATTTTGCAGAAATTTGAGCTCAAAAGATTCTAGAAACTTCCATGATATAGAGAAAGCATTGAATGAATATTAACTTTGCTCCTGGTTTTGCCATCGCTCAGTAAACCTACCCAAGGCACGAGACTGTCCAAGAAGGATCCCATATCTGGCTTGGGGAATCTACATTCCTGGGTAAACCTCCATTGCGCCTGCCCCCATTATGGGTCAAACGAAAGGGTGAAACTAGATAACAAGCAAGAATTGTTTAAAACTAGACTCTTCAACAATAGCATTAACTTTCTACAATGTAACTATATTCTAGCTAACCAGAATATTTAGTAATAAAGTAATTTTGAGGGGAGGAAAATACAGAAGGATATCAATGAAGGCTGTATGAATGTCACACACAAAAAAGAAAGAAAGAGAAGAAGCATTATCAGCTAATTTTGATAAATCAGAAACACTTAAATGATCCACAATTCTTTCTTCTAGCAATGTGATTAGGTATTCAACACTCCTAGAATTTCATCCCTTATTATTTTGAATTCAATTGTCTTCCTCAGTAACCAAACCTCTTGAATGAATATTCTGATATGTACCATTCAGAACTTATTTTAGGTTTTTATTGGCTGAAGATTTAAATCTCATGGTTTATAATCCAATAGATATTGACAGAAACTTGTGCTGAAATTCCATTTTTGCCAATTATGAGCAATAAAACATCTGTGAACTACCTAAGTGGGAAGATATTGAAAATTGTGTGAACATGTACTTTTTTATTCCAATCCATGGAATTGGATTGGAAGAAAAACCAACAAAAGTTCAGGAAGAAAAACAAACAAAAGAACACCATTGAACCAAGGGTGGAATGTGCTCAGCATCAGTTACTCTGCACTGGAGTGTGATTCATTCCTACACTGGCCTTTTGGTTTTAATGTTTTCCCCTGATACTTCTATTTGAATTGCTTTTAGACAATTAAAAGACAATTTTCTTTCAGTGAGATCATACAACAAAAGGGAAAGGGCCCTTATTTTACAGTCTATGAAGCCTAATTTGGAAGGCTGGCATTTTCACCTATTAGATATGGGACCTAGTTAGTTAACCTACCAGTAGCTCAGTGATTTTACTCAAAGAACACATAATAATTGCCTATAAGTGGCCCCCATTTTGATAGATGCCAGGAAATCAAAGATGAACACAAAATACTCCCTGCCCTTTAAGGACTCAGATTTCAGTAGGAGATTTCAGATTTTTAAACAAAAATGTGCAGTGCATTGTCACAGCTATACTGCATAATTGTATACAGGTTCAGAAAGAATGCCATGAATAGAAGAGAAACTTCTATGCAAAAGCATGAATAGAGTTTTCGTAATGGGATGAACTAAATTATGTAGGTAAATATGGGGTGGGTGCTTAAGGAGAGAAAGCAGTGTGAGCAAAGACTTGGCATGTTGAGGCACCTTAGAGTAGACGAGGAAGGCTGCAGGGGGAGGGGAGGGGAGGAGGGATGATGGAGGACCATCCATGCCAGACTACAGAGCATAAGGGAGAGGCCTACGTCCTGTAAACACTCAGGAACAAAAGAAGAGATGGATGAGATGACACGTGAAGACATTAGTAGACTAGTACAGGGGTCTGAGCCGCTTTCCTTGAGATAGAGGGAAGGTGAGAGGCCAGCTTTAGCTATTAGAACGTCTATATGTGTAGGGCCAGGAAATGGCAGTCTTACACCTTATGGACTCAATTTCATCTGAGAAAGAGGTGGCACGATCATCCAACTTCTGGAAAAGAGAGAGAGAGAGATAGGAAGAAATAGAAGGAGAAGTAATGGAGTAAGTGAGGTTGAGCGAGTAAAATAGAAGAATATAGGTCTGAGGTGGCTGCCCTAGGGAACAGCAGACAGTGCTGTTCAAATATACAGAGATTTTCTAATGGCACCAATGGGCCAGTTGAGTTTGCCTATAAAAGACTGATAATGGCAATAATCAGCACAGCTGTGTTATATTCCTATAGCAGCATCCAGGCACCAGGCTTTAGGAAGGCAGATAAATTTAAGTTGGATTCAAAGTGGTCAGCAACAGTCTCATTTTGATCTCACTATTTTCTTCCTGGATGTGAAGTTGATTTCTGTTTGTAGGCCTGGAGACTTCTGCGCTTATTCTTGAAGTTCATAACTAATTCATAATATAAGTCCCTGTTGATGGCATTGAATTGGCTTCCTGTGGAGCACATTGATCTATTTGAGTTTTGGATATAGTTATTCCTTTGTTTTGGGAGAAAAATATTTTTCTCTATTATACTTGAAAAACACATTATCTCTGTTAATTTTTTACTCATTGCAAAACGTAAAATTATCCTGGATTGATTTTACACTCCATTAAAAATATCTTCTCTTCTTTGTTCACCTTTGTTTTTCCCTCTTATTCAATTGAATTAACTAATTCAATTTTCAGCTTTGTCTGGCCTGTCTATTAATGTGTCTAAGTTATCCCTACCTTATTGTTTGCCTTGTCCTGAAATTATTTCCTTACCTCAATGATTTCCCTTTTAATTTTCTAAGGAAGATTTATCTGTTCATCTTTAAAAAATTTAATAAATGTCTTTTTAAACCTTCTGAAATAAAGAGGATTTATAGGGAATTTTTATCCTTTCTTTAGAATATATATAATTTTTTTAAGCATGGATTGCATAATTGTTGTGCTCCCTTGAAGCTGCTTTCTTTTTGAGTTATAAAATATGTGCATAATTCAAAAACTCCTTTCATCTTGTTCTTAACATTGACAGCTCATTCTAGACATCGTATATACTTTAATATGCTCTCTTTTCATTTTGATGAGGCTGCTTCTTCTCCCTAATGCAATTTGATAGCAGGACACCATCTTCAAGGACTATTTGTTGTGAATGGGGGAAGAGTGGACACTCCTCTGCAGCTAACTTCACCTTTTCTTAAAATAATTGGATTTGGACTCCTTTTTTATGATTTTGGTAAATATGTTGCCTCTAACTCCTTGTGGTATATCCTGTTCTTGTGAAAAGTTGCTTTAGGCTTTGGGTCATTTGGTTTGATTTTGTGTAAACTTCTGCTGTCACTCCAAGTGGTTCCAAGGTTTTCTTGCACTTCATTTCCCAGAGTTCCATGATAAACTTCAGCCTTTCTCCCTCCAGTAAGGTATGTTAATGAGAATCCTCAAGACATTGGCATCCCAATGTGAAGTCACATCCTGACTCAACATTGGGTTTTCTCCTTTGTTAAAAATTCCCAAAGCCTGTACAAGGGCTGCCTTTGGGCTGGAGGCTGGAAGGCAGGAATAAGTGGCATGTCTGGCCTTCCCATGAGCCACGGCCTGTGAAGACGGAGTCCTGTGAGAGAAAGGAGAGAACTCAGACAGGTTGAGACAGCTCCCGCGGGCATATATGAACACTCAACTGAGAGAAGCAAAGACTGTGTGCTTGTATCTTGCCATAACAAGGGAGTTAGCCATCATCACATGCACTTGGCAGAGACCCAAAGGCAGGAAGTCAGAGGGAATGTTTTGTAGTGGACAAAGTGTAAGAACTCAGGTGCGCCCCGACTGGCGGCTGGTGACATGAGGAAGTTGGAGGTGGGCTGACCAGAAGTGCACATTCTATTGGCTTTCTGCAATGGATCCTAACTTGGAGTTGGGGGGGATCAAGGAACATAAAGGATTTTAGGAGAAGTGTATGCTTAGGTTCTGGGTACCTTTCTGTAAAGTCAGGGAGGTAGTGGGAATTTCCGGTAAATCTGTCATGCTCATTGCATAGAATTTTCATAATATACAATTTTTAAAAGCACAATAACAGTCTAGAAAGAAGTTGTAACTTCCACACATGTATCTAGGATTCAAGGGTAGTCAAAAACAAACTCAGAAGACAATACAAGGCTTTTAACCAATAATTAATGCATTAATCTTCGGCTGAAGTTTCACCTGCAAAATTAATTCAACCTGGGTTAAATATGAGTTTTGACATTAAAAAGAACTGAAGCTGGAAGACCATTAATTACATCTAAAATAAATGACAGTGTCTTCAGGATGGAAGTATTTAATGAAGTGTCACAAAGGCCAACAATATGCCGGATATTAATTAACTTCTTAATTAATTATATGATGGAGGGAATAGGCTTCAAGTGAATGCAATTTTCTTTTGATAGGTAATGAGGAATGGTGACAATATTAGTAAAGAAGAAAAATACAAACTGCCATAAAGGAAAGGGGAATTTAACCAGGGACTTTTTACAAAGAGAGAGTTGTTTTTTAATGGAAAATTTTAAGGGAAAAATATATATATAACCTAAAATATTGGGATTTGAGAAATCAGAGCAGTTATTTGTAAGATACATTTATATATCAAATCAAAAGGAAAATGCAAGCAATTAAATTTGGTATCAAGTGGCAAAACTGCATGAATTTGGACCAAGTGGAGGACCCTAATATAATGTTTATACCAGATAAACAAAGTTTATATCTATGCTTATAGATAAAATAATTATTTAAATTTTTCCTAATACCCACCAAGATCGCAGGTTAGCAAAGTGCAAGCTGTTATCTATCTTTTTAAAATATATTGAGCATAGAGGGCGCTGGAGACTGTGCTGCCCTCTGGTTCCTGGCGCCATGCCCCTGAAAGACTGACTCAGAGTATTCCTTGGCTGTAAACACAAGTCTGTGGTAATGACTGTTGGCAAACATAGGAACCTCTGTACCTTCCAGTCTCTGAGCACAGATTCCACCCAATGACTCATCACTCTGCCCCCAGCCCGTCCAGGCCTCCGTCATGTTTGGTCAGGATTATTCTAAGAGTCGTGGAAACGGTATCCCAGCTTCCACCCCTACCCTGCACTTGATTCTCTACCCTGGGACAAGAATGATACTTCTGAAATTTATCATGTCATGCCAATACTCTGTGCAAGGCTCGTTGAGAGCTCCACATCTCACTCAGAGTGAAAACCAAAGCCCTCACCAGGCTGAAGGATTTTTATGGTCTCCATTTCGTTGCCTTTCTGACTTCCAGAACTACCGTTGTCTTCCTCACTGTTCTCCACACACACCAGGCACTCTTCACACCACAGGGCTATTCTCACTGGCTGTGTTCTTTTCTGGAACATTCTTCCAGCTAGCGACTATGGTCCCAAACATAGTTCATCAAGTATTTGATGAAATGCCAAATTTTGATGCTCTAGGTAAAATTGAAATATCCCTATGTGCCCCTCACTCCAGTTCTTTATATTTCTCTTATACTATATGTCTTAATTTAATACGCTATGTCATTTCTTATTTATTTCCTTTTATGTCTTTTCCCTACCACTAGAATATAAACCCCAGGAAGGCAGTGCTTTCTGTTGATTTTTTTTTACTCTCTATGACTAGTACCTAAAATGGTGCCTGACATAAGTAGATGCTTAATAAAATATTTTTTCAATGAATAAATGAATGCAGAAGAGAGAGGGTAAAATTGTTGAATGATGCCTTCAAGTAGGGATCTGTTTCACCATGATATGTCTAGTATTAGAAAAAATGAGGAAAGAGAAAGCAGACAAAGAAAAGGAGCACAGTTTTGCTTCCTCCACCTTCCAGTCCATCGTGTTTTAGACAAATTTTTTTTCAGGATTCAGATGCAAATAGCTATCTTTTTATTTGGCCTCTCAAACACTGCAATAGTTGGTGCAGGCACCAGAAACATCAAGAAATGAAACAGAATATACAAGAGTAAAGATAAAACAAGGAATTCTTGAAGCTTTTGCATGCCCAGGCCATTGGGTCTTTTATTTAGTGTATGGTAGTATATTTTGATATTGGTGTTTTGGAGGGATTTTTATTGGACTAAGACTAACTAAATGTAGCTAAGAGAGATCTTAAGCCTTTAGACTCATGGTTGGTTGCAAGATCTTGTTAGATGACAACAATTTTGTCCAAAGACAAGTGATGGCTCTCTAGTGGCAAAGCTGCAAATACCAGGCTTAAGTAAAGGGGTTAGTTTCAGGGTCCGGAAAACAAAGCTCAGTTTTCGGGGCTTCTGCAAAGCGATGTGTCAAGTGGATCATAGTTAAACGTAATCTGTGTCTATTGCTTCAGCAAATGCTGGATGTGCAGGCACCCGGGCAAGCAACACTGTGGGAGAGCTCTTGGACCTCTCCGTGCTGTGCCTTCTGGTGACTGAGTGAGGTAAAGTCCTTGATGCAGTTGGGTGTTAAAGATTCAGCAGACCTCAGGATTCAGGAGACTAAAGCTGCCTGTGCAGTCATAGCCTTACCTAAGCAGGAATGGGAAAGTCAAATATTCAGCTATAGACAAATGGCTCTTTTTTTTTACACTAGTTTCATCAATATCAGAGAGCAGAGGAATACTCACTGTTTTTAAATTTCAAGGCACCAAGCAGAGTTCTCTGTGCTCTTGGTATTGTTCAGCCTAGATAGACCAGCCAACTCAACCTCCCCTCCACC
>PVKH010041060.1:0-10989 GCA_004027955.1 Chaetophractus vellerosus
CCCAATATGGGACAAGATTATGTGAGCAAGAAATAGACCTCTGTTTATTTGAGCCAATATATATGTTGGAGTCCATCTTATACAACAATTAGCTGGCCCTAACTAGTATGCTCCATGGAAAAGATCATAAAATTTTAGTGCAGCACAGTCCAGTCCGTTCTCTCTTATACCCCTAATGTGTTATTCATTTGTGTTTCCTTATCTTTTATTAAGCATGCTCACACACATTGTCCCTTGAGCTTACATTCTTTGTCCCTTGAACCTTTCAACAACTCTGAGTTGTTGACAAACTAGACCAGTCACTCTTCAGTAAAATCAGTTCCATTTTATTGAGTACCTACCATAGACCAGGTATTGCTAGGAAAGCTTTTGACTTTCATAATCATCCATTTGCCAGGTCATTGGTGACTAATAAAAATGGCAGATGTGATTTGGTAACTACCAAGAGTAATCTATGAGAAAGTTAAATAGAATTACCGTATGACCCAGCAAAACCACTCCTAGGTATATGCCCCCAAAGAATTGAAAAGAGGGACTCGAATAGATATTTGTACAGCAATATCTATAGTGGCTTTATTCACAGTTGACAAAAGATGGATGCAACCTAAGTGTCCATCAACTGATGAATGGCTAAACAAAATGTGCTATATACACACAATGGAATATTATTCAGCTGTAAAAAAGAATGAATGGGGGAACCAACTGTGGCTCAATTGGTAGGGCTCTGGTTTACACATGGGAGGCCCTGGGTTTGGTTCACGGGGCCTCCTGGAGAAGGCAAGCCGCCACAAGCAGGCAAGCCGCCACGCAGTAAGCTGACTCAGCGGGATGCCACAGCAGGGGGAGACAAGCAGACACAGAAAAATGCAAAGCAAATAAACACAGCAAGCACAAGCAGTGAGGGGGGGATATATAAATAAATAAAAATAAATCTTTAAAAAAAAAGAATGAATGTCTGATACATGCTACAACATGGATGAATCTGGAAGATATTATGCTAAGTGAAATAAACCAGGCATGAAAGGAAAAGTATTGTATGAATCCATGTAATGGTTTCAGAGTTTTATTTAATTGTGAATTCCAAAAATATAAATTGGATTATTCTTGTAAACTAATCTGTTCATCTGGGCATGATTAATTTATGATGAGGGCATTAACTGGGCCCCGCCCCTCAGTGGGTGTGGTCTCAAGTATAAAGGCTAGGCAGCAGATCTGAGTTGCAGAGATTTAGAGAAGCAGATTTGAGAAGCAGTTCTGGTGTTGGAGTGAGCCGTTTGCCCGATAGTCTACAGCTGCCTTGTTGAGAGACACAACGCATAGAAAGCCTCATGGTCTACAGCTGAACTCATGAAGGAAACAGAAGCTAAGCCCAGAGAGAAACGCAGTCCCGGGAACAAAGGAATCCAGAAGCCTGAACCCTGGAGACTTCAGCAGCCATCTTGCTCCAACACGTGGACTTTGGTATGGGAAGAAATTTATGCTTTGTGGCCTGGTAACTGTAAGCTTCTACCCCAAATAAATACCCTTTATAAAGACCGACCGATCTTTGGTATATTTCAAAAGGCACGCCTGTGGCTGACCAACACAATCCACTTTTATGAAATATCTAGAATAAGCAAATTCATATATAGAGAAAGTAGATTAGAGGTTACCAGGGGCTGGGGGGAGTGGGAATGAGGAGATACTGCTTAATGGGTACAGAGTTTCTGTTTTGTATGACGACAAAGTTTTGGTATTGAATGGTGGCAATAGCACAACCTTGTAAATGTAAGTAATGCCACTGAATTGTATACTTGATGGCTAAAATGGCTAATTTTATGTTATTTGTGTTAAAACCGTAAGAAAATAAATTTTACAGTGAGCAATCTTTGAGAAATAGTGGCAGTCTGGAATCATGTGAGAAATGAACACATAGATAAATGTTTGGATTTTCAAAAGGAAAAAGGGGGCTTCTTGAAACTGCAAACCAGCATATTTAATGTTGATACCATGCAACATTCTGGAACCCTTTCTGGAGCAAAAGTTTCATGACGACTCAAAAGAGTGGGATTATCCCTGGGACTCAGGATGGATTCACTAAGAGAAAATCATGCCGAATCGAATCCCCCTCTTGGAACAGGGTGATCTTTCTATGAGGAATGCGGAATGTTTCCAAGATAGTGAGTTTTGACTTTAACAAAGTATCTGGCAAAAATGGTTTATGGTATCTCTCTAGACCAATTGAAGAAATATCCTAGAAAATGGTAAAATTAGAGGGATACATAACAGGTCTTGTGAAGTAAGAATATATGGATTAGTGGATAATTTTCAAACATTAGGGAGTCCCTGGCATTCCACCGTTGTGGAGGTTAACGGTTTTATCAAGAACATTGTAATCAATGCAGATAATATGCTCATAGTGTGTGCAGCACCCCTATTGGATGATAAAGTTGGGATTCAAAATGATCTCCAGGGGTTAGTGTTATGGGCTCAACCAATGAAATGTCATGCAGCAAGATAAACGCACAGCTGTTTACTTAGGAAAAAGAAATTATGTAAGAAAAGATGAGGGATGGGAAAGAATCGTGGGGAAGTAAGTCACTGTACCCTAGGCTGTGTTCCTAGAAGGTTAGGTCAAGTGAAGACGGTAGTCTCAGGACACTCGGTGCTAATCAGCCCATGTTGTGTCTGGGAGACATATTGGAGGAGAGTCAGTGGAAAACAGAAAAGGGTCCAGGAGGGGCACCAGGGAGGCTCAGTACTTACTTAGGTTCAATTGTTACTGTTCTATGAGGTGTGGGTCCAGGGGTCTAGAGAGAATTAGAGAGCTGAAGACCTGGAGGTATTGAGAAAACTGTCTTCAACTCTTAGAAAGGTTGTCATAAATTGCCTTTGGTTATATCTGGGTGATGGGATATATTATATTACAGTATATTATATTGTATGTCATGTTATATTATATTATTTCTTCCTTGTTTCTTCTTTTAGTTTAATAAAAAATATCTACCCTACTTTGACTGCGTATAATACATAGGCACTGGGTCAAGAACCTCACAAATGTTACTTGTCTTATACCATCTGATGAGAAAATAGTATTTTCCCCACCTGATGAGAAAATAGTATTCTCCCCATCTCACTGATGGGAGAACTGAGGGCCAGGGAGCATGTTTGGGCCACACAGCTCATAGGTGAAGGCGCTAGGACTTGAATCCAACTCTGTGAGTCTTCAGGGCCATGTTCTCAGCCTTTACACATATTGGCCCCTTTTCTTTTCACATTTTCTCTAATAAAGAAAAATATTATATCTGTATCCAGAGAAATTACATTTTTTTTTAAAAGGAAACAAACAGAAGTGCAAAGAGGCAGAAGAAGGACAGTGGATGGAGATTAAGGCAGTTTGACTTAGGTCTGCATCTGGGGAAATTGTCTAATGATGACATGTTCCATGAGTGGATGGATTGCCTTGATAGTTTTGGATGATAACCTGTATAGGTCATCGAGGAAAGGGGGGAGTATTTATAAAATTCTGAGTGATGATCTGTAGAGCTATTTGAGAAGAGGGAGAAGATATAGAAGATTCTGGATGACAATCTGCAGTGGTGTCAGAGATGAGGGAGAGCATAAGACTATCTAGCTCTCAAGATGTCCTACACTCGGTCTAAAAAGATTCTTTCATTCCTTCTCCAAACACATAATCACTGAACACCATAATGCATCAGCCACAGTCAAGCTCCAGGGACACAGCAGCGACCAAATCCCTCTTTCCTGGAGTTTATATTCTTGTCAGGGGAGATAAACAGATAAAAAGATATATCTAGTGGAGCAGGGGTAACTCCGCGGTTGAGCACCAGCTTTGCAGGTACGAGGTCCTGGATTCAATCTCTGATACCGTCTAAAAAATTTACATATATATTTATATTTGTATAATCTGCAATGTGATGATAAGTGCTATGGCGAAGGAGAGAGCAGGGTAAAGGGAAAGAGAATGATGTTGGGAGGGAGAGATGGAAGAAGCTACTTTATACCAAGGGTAAGACCACATAGATCATTCTTCTAAAGTTTTAATCATACAAAGACATTCTTCCATCTAAACTACTCCCAGTGGCTTCCCATTTCACTCAAAATAATCTCCAAAATCCTTACAATAGCCGATTATATTGTGATACTTAGGCTAATGTGTCAACTGGTCAGGTAATGGTGCCCAGCTGTTTGGTCAAGCAAGCACTAGGCTAATTGTAATACAAGGGCATTTCATGGGCTTTAATCATCAGTGAGTTGTGTGCATCTGTGGCTGATTACGTCTACAATCAACTAAAGAGATTGCCATCAGCAGTAAGTGACATCACTTCCAATCAGTTGAAGGCATTAAAAGGAGCCGTGAGGGAGCAGATGTGGCTCAAGTGGTTGAGCTCCTGCCTCCTACATGGGAGGTCCCAGGTGTGGTTCCCGGTGCCTCCTAAAAACAAAGACAAACAACAAGCAAAACAAATGGAAAAACCAACTCAGGGAAGCTGATGTAGCTCAATGGTTGAGCATTGGCTTCCCACATACAAGGTCTTTGGTCCAACCCCCAGCCCCAATATCTCAAAACAACAACAAAAAGGAGATGTGATTTCAGCTTTCAGGGAGAGACTTCCCATCTCTACCTCAGATAGCCAGCATCTCCTGGGGAGCTCATCGAGGACCTTCATTGGAGTCCCTGGCTTGCAGAAATAGTAAACATGAATTCCATCTAAACATCGTTTACCTTTACTCTCCAGGGAGATGAATGCATAAGGAGGTAGTTTCTTACTGAACTATCAGAGTGCAGGTTTGTAGAAGCTGGGCAAAATTAATACTGCACCCAGAAGTAAGCAAGCAAAGCCTTCAATAACGGGGAAAAGGTGGGCCTGGAGTGCACAGGTGGGAGTCACCTACCTCAGTTTCCCTTGGGGTATGACAGGTGCTCCTGCAATGTCACCTGTGCTATGATTGGGATGAAAACATTCTCAACCCTATTAAGAATGAAGTATGAAGTAAGATCAGTTCCTATTATTGACTTTTAATTGGTGTTTCAGTTCCTAAAAGTCCCCAGCAATCATGGAAGAATTAGAACAATGTATTAAGATGGAGCAAATAAGGACAATTTTTATTTTCTTCTTTCAGTTATTTGTTGGTGTGCTGTCATTAGAATAAATTTTAAAATGGAGGGGGAATGTCCCATGCATCTATCTCCTGTAAAATCCTAGATATTTCAGCTAGAATGTTTATATATCGATTTTAGATTGCTGTTTCTCAAATCTGAGTGGTCTCAGAACTGCATGGGATGCTTTTCCAAACCTTGTGTTCCAGAGTTCCATTCCTGGGGATTCAAATTTAATGGGTTTACAATGGTGCATGGGAAAACGTGTACTAAAAATCCATGTTTTTCTGGTGGGTTCTGATCTAGCCCAACCTTTTTATAGACAGAGGAACCCAAAGACCCAAAGACTTAATTTTCTCTTTGCCTCAAAAAGGTAGAGGCACTTGGTAGTCAAAATTACATCTACCATATTTTTTGTTTGTTTGTTTTTTTTATCAGTGGTGAAAGACAAGACAAGGTATTGAAAGATCAAAAGCAGTCCTCTGCTAGCCAAAATACTCCCAAAATGAATGTATCCATCCCCCAGATTATTTACACATACCAATTCATGATGATTCTTTAGGTATTTTTCATGAAATTATTTCAATCCAACGGGCAAATCAGCAGCTTGCTCTTAGTTGCCTTGTGTTTTAATTTTCAAGCTGCTAAAATAAATACCATATAATGGGTTGGCCTCAACAATGGGAATTTATTGGCTCACGGTTTTGAGGCTAGAAGAAATGCAAAATAGAGGCGTCAGCAAGGCAAAGCTTTCTCCCAGAAGGCTGTGGCATTCTCGGGCTGGCTGCCAGTGATCCGTGGGGTCCCATGGCTTTTTTGTCCCTTGGAAATGCATATGGCGCGGTCTTCTCCTTTCTCTTTTGGGTTCCATTGACTTTCCAGTTTCTGACTGTTCCCTGTAATTTCTGTCTGACTTTCACTCTGTTTATAAAGGTCTCCAGCAATCCAGATTAAAGCCTAACATGATTCAGTTGAGCCACAGTTTAACTGAAGTAACCATATCAAAAGGTCCTATTTACAGTGGGTTCACATGCATAGGAATGGATTAAGATTAAGAACCTATTTTTCTGGGGCACATAAGCACAAGTCATCTGATATACTTTGGGTGCTTTCATTCAAATTCATTGTCATTTCCCCACCCAGACCTCTCATTTCTATAGCATTTTGCTAAAATTTGGAAAAAAATTATGTGGATGATATTTAGATAGTTCCAAGGCTATTTCATAAATCTTTTCTGGAACTTCTGTTACTAGTGGCATCTATCATATTCATGGTGAATTGAATCAAAATAAATCTTCTTGGAATGTAGCACACACTATATACTTAATTTATTAATTTACTCCTTAGTCCAGAAAAGAATTAAAGGAGTAATTTAGTTCACTGATTGTTTTTATGTTTTTCCAGGCAATAGCTTCAATTTTGTACGAGACTCCATGTATTAATTAAATATCTTTATGTAGCATGAGAACCTACTCCGTGCCAGAGGCTAGGCTAAGCAATAAGACAGAACAGGAAGATTTTACAGAAAACAAGGAGGAATTGTTCCTTACCACAGAACAGAGAAGCAAAATGCAGGTTTTAGACAAAACCAAAGAAACAATCCAGAAAGGGGAAGTAGACTTAGTATAACAACACATCTGAAAAAGTAATTTAGACATTAAATTGAGTTGCCTACTTCAGTCTCATTGTAAATACATGACTACACCAGAGAGGTCTTAGAATTCCTTGGATAACCCCTCACAAGGTGCTTGATATAATTGGTGGAGCATATAAGCTAGGCAAGAGACTAAAGAGCCAGAGAATATATTGGTTCTACCGATTCTCCCCCTTTGGTTTCAGAAGCCTGTAGGTATATGCGTTTTGGGGTATAATTTTCCATTGAGCAGGACCACCCCTACGCAAAGAATAAAGGAGCTGGCACCTCCTGGGCTCGCTCCTGTTAGAAAGATATCACTGGCTTCCTCTGCTGCTGTGGAGAGGCAGCTTTGTGGGGGAATTGGGTAGAAGGAGCACCCATCCTGGGCACCAGGCTGGTCTCTGTCCAGTGGTTGGGTCCCTTTTGGGGATCAGATAGAGTAAAGCTGGCCCAGAAGCAGCAGGGCCTGGGACAGCAGGAGGATAAAGGGGAGATGAGGGCGGGGCTGAGGAGGGGCACTTCAGACAGGTTTTACCCACTCAGAATAAGGGTGTGAAATGCCCTAGAGCTGTCCCAACAACTGGGTAGGTCTGAATGTCTTAGGCAAAGAGGGCTCCTTTCTATAACTCGAGGCACAGGTCAAGTACACCATAGATTTGAAGGGGTTTGTAACTGAAAGTGACTTCTGGGTCAATGAGTTCAACTCTTCACCTCACAGTGAGAGACACAGACCCACAGTCATAGCCATCCATCTACCACAGACCGAGGCCTCCTAACTACAGTTCTAAGCTCTCTCCACCCCACTGGGTGGCTTTTACCCACATGGTGGAGCTAGAGGAGAGGTTATGTTCTGAGGTTGGTTTGCTGGACCTGGCTCCTCCCCACAACCAACGCCTTCAATTAAGGATGCTAAGATTTGAGGACCTTCCCGGTGTTCCTTTCCAGAGCTCCTCCCCTCAATCCCGAGGACACAGAGCCATTATTATTCTGTAAATTGAAATTCATTCTTCCATTTTCATTAGTTTCTAATCCTCATAATGGCTAGTCCTAATTGAAGATATTAATAATATACCACTAAATAGGTACAGAATATACTTTTCACATAAATTCTTCTCTCTTCAAATTACTATTGCCAAAAAATTATAACTTCCATGCCCATCGATGTCTTTTATCTTTGTAATACATGTCAGAATAAATGTAATATCACACGCAGCACTGGAGAAATGAGAACACATCTATGTATATCTCTTGTTATCAGGACAGCATTTATGTATGTCTCTTTTTATCATAAGAAAGTCTTTCTGAAAAGCCACTGCCACACCTAGCAGATTTTCCTTGACCTGAATTGCACACATGTCCACTTCTAACCCAATCACCAGGTAGGCAGAAGGGAGACTGGCTTTATTGACACACCTGAGCTGGTGGAAGAAGGTGGAATTGGGGTTCTGATGGAAAGGAGGAAATTGGGGGTATGACTGTTATGTAGGCAGCCAGCAATGTCTATTATACCTTTGACTGGATAGATTGAGAGAAAGAGAGTTAGGATACGAGTGCTAGGATATGAGAGTTATTATAGGGAATTATTTTTCCACCATGACATAGAGCATGAACTATCAGATCAGAATTTGAACATAATGCTCTGGGGCAAAGTTGAGGACACTGGATGTCCAAGAACAGAAGATAGGTCATCTGAAGTGAACACTAAGGGACTTCATCATTGTACTAAATCAACCCCGCTGACAGCTATATGGCCTGGGGCAGGAACAATTTATGATGAGTCAAAAGAGAGGGATTTTCTTTAATCGCCAAGCTGTTTAGTTAGGGGGGAAGGAGTTTGCTTTAAAACACACACACACACATACAGAGTAAAATATTAGAACTTTTGGTAAATTGTGTCCTTTCCATCAGGGGAAATAGACTGAATTGTGAAATAATCTCCATACTCCCAGATGCTACAATTTCCCCTTTTGAGGCCAAGGCTTGAACACAGTGCCAAATCCAAGGGCTTAATAAACTACCAATGATGAGGCTGGGTATTGAGTTATGAGTGACCTTGATTTTTGCCTTCTCTAATCCACTGAAGACAAATAGGGAAAATGGGTAAAAAGTCAGCTGTAAATAATATTCAACCCCCGAGGCAGTCAAGCCTGCCCTTTCCAGATGGAGAATTCCCAGGTGCATTATGCAGGCTTCATCACCACCAAAATGAAGCAGTTTTCTGTCATTGGGACTCGAGACTCCAGTAAGATCCCTCACGCCTTATCAGCTACATGAGGCCAAGGCAGTGGGATTTAGATTTTAGAATGGAGCTATCATTCTAAGAGTCATGCCATCACAATGAACAGCCATGGAAATAGAAAATAGAGGTCACCTATATTTAATTTCTATCTGATTTCTCTTGAGTCCATAGGGATATTTTTGGTTCTTAGGTACACAGGCTATTATTTGTTTTCATGCTTAAATTAGGTCTTGAAATCTCTTCCAACCTTCAATTCGCTGATAATTATTCATTCTATTTGATTCAATCTAGAATCAGGTAAAAATATACATATTCATTGTGCCACAAAAGGCTGAAAACCTACGTCATAGCTGAGAATAGATGGAAGCATCAGAAAAGTATCATTTCAGGGATTGTTATTCTGACTGATAGGAATTCTAGTTCTCTCTCAGACTGTGTTTATAGGCAAAGACCTCAATATACCACCTAGCCAAATGAAGCAGGAGAGAAAGGAGGGGGCAGAAGTAGAAACCTCTGGAAAGCCAAATATTATATGGATAAGAAAAAGACTTGGAACCATCAGAGAATCCTTATAAGGTTTGGTTCACAGAGGGAGGGGGGAGAATCAGAAGAGAATAGTAGTTTGGACAATAAATGCTGAGTAAATTCTAGAAGAACTGGCAGCCAACAGTGCAGAAAGGCTGCAGAAACCAGGAGGCTAAGATGAAGACGAAACTCAGCATTTGCTTAGCTGTTGTTTGAGGAGAGCATATTGTATGTGGGATAAGGTGCTAGAAGCTAAGCAAAGAAAATACAAAAGATAGCTTACCCATGGGTAGCTCACAATATGGAGAGAGGTGTGTTCATAGTTTAAATGCAATGAGGTAAATGGCTTATTATAATTATATGCTGGGGTTAAAGAGAGGAAAGGGACAAGGGGAGCAGGGGTCACAAAAGGCTTCATGGAGAAGGTAACTCTTGAGCTAAGTTTTAATGAACTTTCCTGTGAAAGAGGGAGGTATAGGCATGACAAATAGATGAAGAACAGGGTAAAGGAGTGGGTATGTGAGGTTGTGGTGCTTAGGCAAGGACAGTTCAGTGCAGCTCAAGAATATGGGGTGAGGGAGCTGCAAAACAAGCAGAGCACAGATCACAAAGAGTTTATGTATATGAGCTATGCTGAGGAGTTTGAATTTTTTCTCTTAGGAGATTATGTCCCACTGTAAGATTTTAAGAGGTACTGGGGATTGAACCCGGGACCTTGTACATGTGAAGCAGGTGCTCAACCACTGAACTATATCTGCTCTGCCCCACTGAAAGATTTTTAAGCAGGGATTTGAAGATTCAGTTTCCTATTTTAAAAAGATCTCATTAGTGACAGAAAAGGATGGATCTGCATGAAGAGATAACTAGCAGATGACTATTGGTTACTACAAAGGACCACATGAGGAAAAATGGGATCTAAACTAAGTCAATGACAATGGGATAGAGAGGATAGATCCAAAAGGTCTTGAAGTTACAACTGATTTTATTTTATTTTTTTATTTTTTTATTTTTACAACAACTGATTTTGGTGGCCAATTCTTTATGGTAGATGAAAGAGACTAGGGGAGTTGAGGGTCACTTCCGTGCTTTGGTTTGGGATCAGTGGGATGAGGGTGAAGAATGAAGGTGATGTCATTAATTGAGTTGGGGTCCATGAGAAAGCCCGTAGGTTCAGGGAGTGTGAAAATGAGTTCCATTTTGCATATGTAATAAAAAATCTTATCACTGGGTTTGTTGATTGAGAAGTACATTGGTAATGAGAGAGAGAGAGAGTGCACGCTAGAGATTCAGATAAAAAGCAGAGAGGCACTAGAAGGAGAGAAACAGAGGGTGAGCAGGAAATTCTGGGAGGGAAAGGACTATTTTTCTTTGATTTATTGCATATTTGTAGCACTTAGCATATAGTGCCTGTTTCATTGTAAGTGTCCAATAAATCTTAACTTGAATGAGAAAGGAAGAGTTTAGTAGAGTGGCAAGTTTAAAACCCCA
>PVKH010041061.1:0-10989 GCA_004027955.1 Chaetophractus vellerosus
TTAGCCCATGTTTGGGGATCCCATAAGGAGGCTGTGGTAAGCCAAGGGTTAAACTGCATGATTATGTCCCAATATTGAGCGAGCTCTTTCTCAGAGATCTTAATTCGCCTGCTTGCTAAAAGCAGGTGGAGGATTTTGACCTGATGGGATCCAGCAGGGGAGGAAAGGTTGCCCATGGGGTAGACAGAGTTACTCACCCGAAAGGATGCATGGCATTGATTACCACCAGGCCCGTCTGAGGGTCCCTGTTCGGTCCGGTTCCGGTCCCTGTAGGTCCCTGTTCGGGCGCCAGATGTCGTCGGTGATGCTCGCAATGACCCTGCTTGCCGTGGGGGTTTCGGCTTGCTGCCTCCGGGAGCCTCCTGGTGGCTCTCCCCAGCCAGTCAGGAGGCGAAGGAGTCTCCAAGTGGCCCTCCCCAACCAGATAGAAGATGAAGGGAAACAGCGGGGAAGGCGAGGGGGAAAAGAGGTGGGTTTTCGGCTCGCCAGGCTCAGGACCCTAAGCTGGCCAGGCTCAGGCGCTTCCGAGCATGGCAGACCGGGTACATGGGGGCCCGTTGGGCTCAGGCATCCCCGAGTGCAGCAGGCCAGGGATCTGAGGTCTGCGATCGCGGGGCACAGACGAAAGCAGGGATGAGGGAGGCGGCCGGGCGACTGGTGGAAAATGAGTAACGAACAGAGATCACCCACTCCAGAGACAAGGCTGGGCTACCAAGTCTAAGTTTATTAGGCAAACACTGTTACTTATACTATGTGGTGATAAGGGGAGGGGGGAGTGCAACTGAGCAGCTCCCGATTGGTGGAGGCAGGCAACGAATGGGGAAGCACAACTGGGCGGCCTCCGATTGGTGGAGGCAAGCACGTGACTAGGCAGCCTCTGATTGGCGGAGGCCGGCATCATGCCCAAATAAGATTAGGCAGGCTCTGATTGGTAGGAACAGGCTTTATGCCCAAATAAGGCAAGACAGGGAGAGGGAGAGGTGGGGCCTGCTACAGCAGGAAGGGGAGGGGTGGAGCGGGAAAGGGAGGGGTGGAGCCGGGCTGCGGTGGGAAAGGGAGAAGCGGAGCTGTGACATGGTGGCTGTCAGACGTCAGCATAACTTGAAAGGTTTTCACGTTGCTGTTCTACCCCATTAAGTGTTGGGGGCTTTTAGACTGCCCCTATTCTCCCCACATAGATTGTGTTTTCATTCTCTTAACAGTATCTTTTACTGAGCAAAAGTCTTTAATTTTGATGGAGTCCAGTTTACCCATATTTTCTTTTATGGATTGTGGTTTTGGGGTCATATCCAAGAATTTTGCTTTGCCTAACCCCAGGCCAAAAAGATGCTCTCCTATGTTTTCTTCTGAAAGTTTTATAGTTTTATATTTTACATTTAAACCTATGATCCATTTTTAATCCTTGTATATGGTAAGATGTTTATGCTGAGGCTCATCTTTTTGTATATGTGTCCAATTATTCCAACCAATTGTTGCAAAGACTATCTTTTCACTGTTGAATTGTATTTCTACTATTGTCAAAAATCAATTGACCATATTTATGTACAACTATTTATGAACTCTCTGTTTGGCTCTATTGATCTATGTGTCTATCCATTCACCAGTACCACACATCTTAATTAGCGTAGCATTACAATAAATCTTAAAAATAGGCAATGTGAGTCAAACTTTGCTCTTTTTTGAAATTGTTTCGGGTTTTCTAATTCCTTTGCCTTTCCATACAAATTTTAGAATCACCTTTTCTGAATTTACAAGAAAAATCTGAATATGAGTTCATTAAATTGATAGATCAAATCCATGAATATGATATGTCTCTTCACTTAGGATTTCTTTCATCAGTATTTTGTAGGTTTCACCCTACATGTTTTGTACATTTATGCCAAAGTTTTACTTATTTTATTTTGTTTTGTTTTCTATTTTGATTTGTTCATCGTTGGTATATTTAAACACAATTAACTTTTGTGTGTTAATTTTGTATCCTGCAATCTTACTAAACTGACTTTTAGTTTTGGAAGTGTTTTGTTGTAAATTCCATGGAATTTTCTATATAGACAATCATAGATATTTTCCACAGAGACAATGTCATCTGCAAATAGGGACAGTTTTATTTCTCCCTTTCTAATCCATATGTCTTTTCTTTTTCTTGCCTTTTTGCTTTGGCTACAACCTCCAGTACAACTTTGAATAGAAGTGGTGCGAGGAAACATCTTTTTTTTGTTGCCAATCTTCCGATCTTAGAGGGAACGCTCTCAGTCTTTTACCATTAAGGATGGTGAGCATTAGTGTACTTGTAGATGCCTTTATCAGGTTAAGGAAGTTTAATTCGATTTGTAGTTTGCTGAGTGATTTTATTATGAATAAATGTTCAGCTTTGTCAAATATTTTTCTGCATCAATTTATGTAATTATGTGGGTTATTTTCTTCTTTGATGGATTACAGTGATCGATTTTCAGTTATTGAAACAACTTTGCATTCCTGGGATAACCACCACCCCCCCTTGGTCATGGTGTTTTATTCCTTTTTTATAGTGCTAGATTTCCTTATTAGTATTTTGTTGAGTATTTTTACACCTGTGTTAATGAGGCATATTGGTTTGTGGTTTTTTGTTTGTTTGTTTTGGTACTATCTAGTTTGAGAATCAGGGTAATGGCAGCCTTGTAAAATGATTTGGGAAATATTTTCTTCAAATTTTTTGGAAGACATCATGTAAAATTAATGTTTTTTATTTCTAAAATAAAATGTTTGCTAAAATCAGTCAGTAAAACCATTTAGGCTTAGAAGTTTTTTTTTTTTTTTAGATGATTTTTAACTATGGATTCAATTTCTTTAATAGATATAGGAAAAATTTAAGTACCTACTTCTTTTGGGGTTTGTTTTGGTAGTTTGTGGCCTTCAAGGAAAGGATTTGTTTCATATAAATTGTCAAATTTATGTGTAGAGTTATTTATAGTGTTTCCTTACTATCTTTTTAATGTTTTTTGTTTGTTTGTTTGTTTGGAGGGCAGGGGTCTATGATGCTATCTCCTCTTTCATTCCTGATATTCCTGATATTGGTAATTTGAAAATTCTTTTTCTTCTTTGTTAGTCAGCTAGAAGTTTGTCAATGTAATTGATCTTTTCAAAGAACGAGCTTTTAGTTCCACTGACATTCTCTATTGTTTTCCTGTTTTCATTATTTTATTTCTGCTCTTTATTATTTTCTTCCTTCTTGCTTGGGTTTATTTTTTCTTCTTTATCTAGTTTTGTAAGTTTGAAGTTTAGATTATTTATTTAAGAACTTTATTTTCTAACATAAGCATTTAGTGCTGTAAGTTTCCCTCTGGCCACTGCATTAGCTACATCCAAAATTTTTGATATGTTGAATTTTCATTTTCATTCAGTTCAAAATATTTTCTCATTTCTCTTGAGACATGCTCTTTGACCTATGGATTATTTAGAAGTGTATTGTTTAATTTCCAAGTGTTTGGAGATTTCTTCAGTTATCTTCCCATTATTTATTTCTTGTTTAATTCCATTATGGTATAAGAATCATAATTTTTATGATTTCAATATGTTTCAACATTTTCAGGTTTTGCTTTATGATTCAGGATATTGTCTATCTTGGTGAATGTTCCATGTGCATTCTGGTATTTTGGGATGGAGTGTTCTATAAATATCAATTAGTTTCAGTTGGTTGATAAGGTTTTAATTTTCTTTCTATTTGTTCTATTTATTATTGAGAGAGGAGTGTTGAAAACTCCAATTACAATTATGGATTTGTCCATTGATCCTTTCAGTTCTGTCAGTTTTTATTTCCTGCATTTGAAGCTTTGTGGTTAGGTGCGTGCATATTTAGGATAGTTATATTTTCTTGGTGAATTGACCATTTTATCATTATTTAACATACCCCTTTATCCCTGTCAACTTTTCTTGCTTTGAAATCTACTTTGTCTCACATTAATATAGCCACATCAGCTTCCTTTTGATTCGTGTTTACAAAGTAAATATTTTTCCATCCTTTTACTTCTAACCTACTTATATCATTATATTTTAAATGACTTTTGTTGTAGACAGCATATTTTATTTTTATTTATTTTTATTTTATTTTTTCTTCTTTCTGTTTTTAATTTGTGTGTTTAGACCATTTACATTTAATGTAATCATTGAAATGTTTGGATTTAGGTTTACCATTTTATTGTTGTTTTCTGTTTTTTTCTGGTTTCCCCCCTTTTCCCTTTAATGCCTTCTTTTAAATACTTGAATATTATTTAGAATTATTTTCTAATATATTAGACTTTGGGCTATATCTCCTTATATAAGTTTCCTGGTTGCTGCAGAGACTAAAATATACATATTAACTAACTTAATAGAGAATTAGTATTTTACCACTTTAAGTGGAATGTCCTTAAAGTCATATAGATCCCTTTACCTTGCCACCTTAATAATATAGTTGTTATCCATATTACATCTACATACATTGAAAGACTCTCAGTCAGTGCTATGGTTTTTGCTTTCAAGAACTTAAGAAAAGAAGAATAGTCTAGTATATTTACTATATATTTTTTTAACATTTCGGTTGCTTTTCCTTCATTCATGATATTTTAAGTTTTCATCTGATAAAATTCTCATTCCATTGAAGAACTCCTTTTAGTGTTTCTTTTGGAGCAGGTCTGCTTCTGCTTATGACAAATTCTCTTAGTTTCCCTACTTTGAGAATATTATTTCACCTTCCTTCTAGACAGTGAAATAGTCACTGGATATAGAATGTTTTCACTGGATATGGAATTTGGAATTAATGATTTTTTTCCTTACTAAAAATGTTATATCACTTCATCCTGGCCCTTATGGCTTCTGATGAGAAATCTGGAATCACTGAATCCTTGTACCTTTATAGGAAATGTATTGTTTTTCTCTGGCTGTTCACAGGATTTTTTTTTCATATTTAGTTTTTAGCAGTTTGATTACTCTATATTCGGACATGAATTTCCTTGAGTTCATTCTGTTTGGGGTGGACTAAGCCTTGTGAATTGAAAAAAATATATATTTCTTTCACCAAATATAGGGCCTTTTCAGCCATTATTCCTTCTAATTTCTTTTGTGTTTATGCTGCATGGTCTTTCTTCAGTATCTTTCTGGACACTGATGGCACTGACATTAGACCTATTGGTATTTCTGACAGTTCCCTAAGGCTCTGGTCATTTAAAAATTTTTCCTCTGTTTTGTTAAGATTGATTAACTTCTGTTGACCTAGTTTCAAGTTCACTGACTCTCTCTTCTGTCATTTCTATTCCACTATTAAGCCCATCTAGTGAATTTTCTATTTTGAACGTTGTGTCTTTCAGTTCTAAAATTTCCATCATTTAAAAAATCTTGTATTTATTTTCAGAGGCATTCTACCTTTGCAGAGACATTCTACCTTTCCATTTTTTTCAAGAGCATTTACCTTAGTTTTTATGGACAATTCCAACATTTGTGTCATCTCAGAGTTGACATCTGTTGATTGTCTTTTCCTTATGAGTTGAGATTTCCTTATTTTATCTTTTCTTTTTGTATGCCAAGTAATTTGGGATTGAATCCTAGAAAATTTGCATATTATGTTATGAGACTCTGAGCCTTGTTTAAATGCTGAGGGAACTGATATTTTGTTGTTGTTTTAGTAGGCAATTTTCCAGATTAGATTCAGGCCACAAGTTTTGACTTTATTTACATGGGTTGTGTCCCGAGTGTCAGTTCAGTTTCAAAGTATTTTTTCTGCTATTCAAAACAGTCCCACATGGGGACCACCTTGTGGCCATTCTGGGACCTGACAGGTGGTCTACCTTGTAGTCAAGTCCTCAAAGCTTATGGTATGCTCAGATCCACACAGGTACACATCCGAGGTACACCCATACACTCAAACACAATGTTATTGAATTGCTTTTTCAATTTCCCTCCTTTCTGCAATCTCAACAATACATTCTGGTTCCCTGGAGGTCTCCCTTCACAGGCCTCTAGCAGAATGTTGAGGCTTTATTTTTCCAACTCTGCACTATACTTCTTATGACGTTATCTATGTCCAGGGCCAACCAGTGGGAGGACAGAGAGAGAAAAAGAACACCAGGACTTCACCCCCTGATGTTAGATAATAAATCTTTTGGCCAGAAAAAAGGGTTCCCTCTGTCAGAATATTAGGGTTCTGCCAAGCTGCCACAGTAGTCACTGTGCCACTGCCAGCATCTTATTGCCTGGAGGTTGGGATTGGAGAAAAGGGGAAAAACCAGGGTGTTCCCTCCACTGTCTCTGACCCATAGGGTCTCCCTTTCCTTGCCTTTTGAACCAGAAAGCTAGAGCTTCTCTTGAATCTTTTTCTGACAGAAGCCAGTGTTCGCTTTCAGGTTTTGAGCTGCTTTTGAGTCCAAGCTGGTTGATACTGGAGGGGGAAAAAAATAGTAAACTTCCACTGGTTTGATTGAAGTTTGAATTTAGAGCTCATTCACCAATCTTCTTCCTACCATTTACTTTCAGAGTCTTCACATAGCTGCTCCATGCATCCCTTCAGGATTTAGAGTTGCATTTAGTAGAAGATATGGGGTGGAATGTGCTTACTCCTTCTTCCTTGGAACTGAAACCCTAAGTATTCTTTTGAACTTATTTTCAGGTCCACTCTTATTTTTGTTTCAACTGGAGGAATTCATGGCACAATTGTTAATTTCATTGGTTGTCCTTAGCCTTCCTTCTGCTCTGGATGAAAATAATCTCGGGGCCAATTCTTTTATTTATTGCATTACCCTAAATAAGTTACTTATTTAAATTCTCGAAATCAGCATTCTTATCTGTATGATAAGGACACAGGTGGAGGAGTGGCAGCAATTAGTAATTATTTACAAAGTTGTTGCAGGAGTCATTCCAATAAATAATGGTGGCTCAAACTGGGTTATACTGGTGGTGGTGATATGGAGAACCTCTTTCGCTATCCTCCGCCCCATATTCATATTCTATGCATCCTGATATTCAGGATGAACAGGGGTGTGGTTTAAAACAAAAGAGCTTCTGTTTTAGTTCTTTTTTTCCTGCTGCCTCTAAATAACCATGGTCTACATTATTTTATTTTTCAAAGAGGCAGGGCTTTAATTTAAACGGAATGTCCAGGGTCCTACAAGATACAAACATCCTCACCAGGACCAAATAAATAACAATTTCAGTGGTTGTGAGAAGGCAGGTGTGGGGAGGGGATGGTGGCATCTGAGCTCTCCAAGGGCTGCTGGCCAAGTGAGGTAGGCAGCCTGGCCTGCAAGGGGCCTCCCGGGCCTGTCAAGTCCTCTGAGCATGGTAGGTCTCTGGCATCACTTACTCTCTGAGTCGTTGTCATCCGCCAAGAGGGAGGAGCGGAGGCTGGAGGAGTATGGGGTCTTTGGGGTGTCGGCTGCCTCCTGGGATGAGCCTGGCAGGGTCAGCAGCTTGTCTTGGGGAGTTCTGTCCTGACTTTGGCCTGCCGGTCTTGGGGATGTTGGCTGTTTCCTCAGAGTGGTCCTAGGGAGATGTGGGCCTGCCCTGGGCTGTCCCCTGGGGCACCTGCACTTCCCCAGACTTGGGAGTGTCACCTGTGGACTGGGGGCTGGGGGAGCTGGTGGGGCTGGGCCTGCGGTTCTGGGCCAGCTTCTTCAGGACGCTGCTGGCTTTGCTGCTAGTGCCGGCACCAGGGCTCAGGGCCGAGGCGATCCAGAACGGCTGATAGTCTCCGTCCGCTTGAGTTTCTGCCTGTCTTCTTACGAGTCCAGGGTTAATGGAACTTGACACATTAAATTTTAATATGAGGAACTAGGTTTATTTATTTTAAAGCAGAGAATTCTCAGGGGTGGGGAGAAAGAGGGACGGGAACTGAATTAGTGTCAAGTAGCTAAGGGCTGTCTGGAGGCATAAGCACTCAAATGTATTCTAAGCAAGCGAAAAAGCACAAATAGAGTATAAAAGACACTACAAGGAGTTGATGGGGCTCAAGACCAGGATGAACTTTGTTATGATTAAAGCTGTCTAAAAATTGAATGGGCAGTAGCAAGCATTGTGGAGTATTGGCTGTTGGAGATGTTCAATCAGATGAATTTTCATGTTCCTTCCAGGCTTAGGAAATATCATTGGCTCTCCATTTAGCGAGTATGTATGCTCGAGTTTCAGTTTTGGGGACACAAAGACTTGAGACTTGCACAGATGATGGTGCTTGAGACAGTAGATAAGCCTTTGGGATTCCCCCCTTAAATCAGCTTTGTTTTGTTGTTTTTTCCTCCATATTTTTCCAAACAGAACTAAAAAGAGTATGGAATAAGTCTAAGCCAGTGGCAGCAATTTTGCTCAAGAATGGTTTTTGCTCTGTCCTTCCACCTCAAGTTTCTTAAAGAATAATTTGTTAAGTGTTTACTTTAAGGGTCAGGCATGTGCTAAGGACTCTATATGCATTATTTCATTATATTCTCACAAAAATACTTTGAGAGACATTATTATCATAATTTTGCAGATGTAAAAACATGGCTTAGAGGATGTAAGACTTTACATCTTTTGCATATATACTTAGGATAAGTCTAGTTGTATTAGAGGGGGTGGATTAGAGGATATTGAATAACAGAGTAGGGCTTAAAGGGCTGTAGTAGAGGGGACTTTGGGCTGTCTCAAGCAAGAGAATGGAAGTCATGATTCCGATGAGGAGACAATAGTAAACGAGAGGACCCAGATGGTGAAAAAACTATTGAAAGAGTGAGCAGGGATTCAAGGACCAATTTCACTTGCCCCACAGTTTTGCCCTTGGCAAACCACCCTGGCCAAACTGGGTGTTTCAACTGGAGACAGCAGAGAAACAACACATGTGCAAAATTTACTGGCAACAAGGAGAGAAGGTTGGACCTTGCAATGGGAACATCTATTGTCATAGATTCTCACTTGTCTGAAACCAATTGAAAAGAACTTGGCTCACAACTTGAACTACCTATAACACATTGATTCTGATTGGTCTGTCAAACCCTTCTTTTGATAAATAAAAATTCTTTCGTTTCCCCATTAGAACATAATATGCGCTTGAACACAGCCATTGACTCCAATCATACAGTTTCAGTAGTGGACCTGACTATCTTACATATTCTTTAGTTAATCTTCCCATTAGGCATTATTAATCATGAAATACTGGTTTCTAATACATTGTATTTGACCACTTGACAATGTACATTGAAACAAATCTTTTAGATAAGAGTCACAAATTGGATTTACTTTTGATTATGAACACTCTTCAATCATATCCATTGGAAGAACCTCAAATCCTGCTAATGAGCTTGCATCAAGAAGTTAACAGTGATAAAATGGACTTGCGCCAACAGACTCAATATCTTTGATCAGGCTTTTCTTTCCTTTGCAATCAGATGAAAGGAAAAGTACTTAAACACCTTTTGGTACAGTGTGGTTCCTCACCCATTATACAGAATACGGTAATGATTTGTGATTAGCTAAATCAACAGCTATGATGAAATTATCAGAAAGACCCATTGTGCTTACAGCAATTGAGAAATCTGAAAATACCATAAATTACCTCTAGAGAACATTGATAATAAGATGAAATGAATAGTCTAACTCAACTGAAATAGGGTTAATGGAGTTTATCTGGGGGGTGTGGAAAAGGGAGGTACCTGGAGTCAGAGAGTGAAGCATTTTCAAGTCATTGGCCAAAATGTTAAAAATTACTAAAATGACGCTGTCAGTTTGCCACATGCAATGCACTTCTTAGCTAAACTGAATATTCTAATGAACAATTATTCACCAGGACAAAGAATAAAAATTAAGCACTGGAGAAAAAAATCGATTCAGTAATCAGTTCTGTAATTTAAATAAATAATGTTCCAAGGTTACAAAAATTTTTTCTGCGCAAAATAGGTCCTATGACAACTAAAACCCTAAGTCTGAGACTAAGGCTATTTCTCAGCAGCTGTATATTAAGCCCAAATTGTAAAGAACTAGGAGAGTGATCAAAAAAGACTCATTGAGTCCCCAGTACATTCTGGGTTCTGTTATATGAAATCCAAGAAATTTATAACTCAAGGATGTTAGGATCTAGTGATGGATCTATGATGAAACTTACCATATTATCTATGTTAGCTGAATACAGAGTCAAAAGCAAATCAATGGCCAGAGACAAATCAAGGGTCACTAGATAGGTCAAGGTGACAAGGTAAACTGAGGGTATGAGTCAGAGCAACATTCATTGTTTTATTTACCAAACACTTATTAAATGTCTACATGTCCTAACACTGTGATAGGCTTCAGGAAACAAAGATGAGTAGAACACAGTCTCTGCTCTCCAAGGCTGAGAAGACTGTGAACAAGTAATGATGGTTGTGTACCAACTACAATAGAGAAGGGAACTCAGATACGGGCACTTGCAATTGTGCCAAGATAGGTCAGGGAAGCCTTCCCGAAGAGGGAGACATTTAAGAAAGACTCTAAAGGAGGAAGAGGAGTTCATCTGGTACTCAAAGGGGAGGGACGAAGGAAGAACATTCTGGGCAAAGGGAACTACATGTCCAAAAGCAAACAGGATGAGGAAGACTTCAAGTACCATATTCCATTGCCTCAAGGACACACACTTTTTCACATCTTGACATCTCTGAAGTTGGGATGTATCTTGTAATTAGGACAAGTCATGCTTTAGTTGACAGTGAATTTTAATTGCCTCCCTTCGTAATGGGATATAAAATAACTGTCTTACAAGCAAAGGTAAGTTAGAGTTGGTGGAATATGGTTGTCCACTTTTAGCTTGAGCTCACAGAGGCATAATAAAATCATGGTAAAGAGGAGGATATCAGAAAGGTATCAGGGCTCATACTGAGAAGGATTTTACCCCTTCTCCTCTAAGAACTGGGGGTGCCTTTTAAGCAGATTTTTGTTCCAGACCACTCTTGAAGTAGGAAGACCAGTTAGAAGGCTAATGATATGAGCTGTCCAGGCAAGAATTAAGGTGGCCTCATCTAAAGGAGTGGCAACGGAAGTAGAAAGAGA
>PVKH010041062.1:0-10995 GCA_004027955.1 Chaetophractus vellerosus
AATTCCATTAGTTATATTTTCCCCCATGTATCACCATATTCTTAACACCTTGTAGTGGAACATTCCTGTATTTGTATTATCAACCACAATCCTCATCCACCGCCAAGATCATTGTTTTACATTCCCGATGTTATCCTCCAGCTGGCGTGTAGTTGTTAACCATTACTTTCCATTATCATTCTCTTCTCCTGCGCCTGCCCCAAAGTGCTCCTTCTTCAGCCAGATGACACCACCAGCTACTCAGGCCAGACATCAGACCACTTCCCCACCCTCTCGCACACATTATTAAGTGCTGACAATTGTCTACAAAATATCTTCAATATGCAGGTTGCCTCTGTCTCCATCACTCTCCCATCTGGCCTGGATTACTAGGAGCTTCCTGGTTTCCATCCACTTTCTGCCCATCCCCAATCCATTTGCATGAATTTTTAAAACTGTAAACTGAACCATACCCTTCCCAGCTTAAAAAAATATGCAGAAGCTTTGTGTGACTCAAAGGAGTGGCCCATATTTTTACTTTCCATAGCATGCAGTTGTTTTAATTTTCATAATCACTAACATCTGTGTCACCCACTAATCTGAAGGATTCAATAAGGTAGAACTGAATGCCCCCTTTCTCCCTCTATTCCACCAATTAACACTTAGTAGGTGCTCAACAAACATAGGTTGAAGTAAAAATAGAAAATATTTGCTATCAAATTAATTTTGACCATCAGCTCTCTTTGGTAATCTCAATTAAATGCTGCCATTTCTCACTGGCCCTCTTCAAGGCTTAGTTCTCCCAGCCCTTGGTCCTCTAGTGGCTGCACCTCTCCCGGAGTCAGCACTGAACCCTTCGTATTCCTTACTCCTTCCACCTAGGACTGCCAGGGCCCAGGGCCTTATCTCTCACAACACATTCAAAGTTAGGGGGAAATGATGCCTCTTTCATCAAGCTTCAATAAATCCTTCCATAAATCCCCAATCTTTTCGTGCTTGTCTTTTGGTTATTAGAAATGTCTGCACTGTATGGTACAGATATTTGTGTTCATCTGCCTACTTTCAATGGCTACTTGTTTCCACCCGTCCAGGCTGGCTCTGCTCAACAGATTTTAATCCATTACCTTCCATTGGATGTGGCTAGATGCTGGGTGTGGGGCAACCAAAATGAATGCCCTCATGCTGGCCTTGAGGGAGTCATCTCACAAATATACAAAATAGTCCATCCTGTCCACATGCCTCAGTTGATTCTATTCCAAAACATACGTTGTAGGGTAGGTATGGCCTCGGTTTAGCTTTTTAAAAAAATATAATTTTTATTTATTTCTAAGAGATACTTAGATTACATAAAATGTTACATAAAGAAATATAAGGGATTCCCATATGCCCCACTCCCCAGCCTCCACTTTCCCCACATTAATAACTTCTTTCATTAGTGTGCTACATTCATGGCAATTGATGAACACATTTTGGAGCATTGCCACTAAGCATGGACTATAGTTTACATTTAGTTTACACTCTCTGCCTCAATTCTGTAGGTTATGGCGGGATCTATCATGGCCTGTATCTGTCACGCAAGGCCATCCAGGTCAGTTCCATGTCCTGAAAATGCCCCCATATTACACCTCTTTTTCCCTCTCACTGACTTCAGCACCTCCACTGGCCACTGTCTCCACATAATTGTTTACTTAAATAAGATAATCTTATACTCACAGTGCTTATTTGATATGCAGTCATAAGACTGTACTTAAAAAATATAGAAGAATGAGTCTGTAATGCCAGAATAATAAAGCTATTAGTTTCCAATTTTTATAATAAAGAATTTATTCTCAATTTAAAAGTTGTAATGGTGTCACCCCAAATAGTATGTCCACTTCCTAATACCTGCACTCTCTGAATGTGATGTCATTTGGAAAAATGGTCTTTGCAGATATAATTAAGTTAAGGATCTTGAGATGAGATCATCCTGCATTACCTTGTGGACCCTAAATCCAAAACCACACCCTTCTAATTATGGAAGACACACCACAGTGAGGCCATATAAAGATGGAGGCGAATAAAACTATAGATCCACAGGCCAAGGAATGCCTGGAGCCACCTAGAAGCTAGAAGAGGCAAGAAGGAATTCTCCCCTAGAGCCTTTGGAGAGGTCAGGGCTCTGCAGACACCTTGATTTCACACCCCTGGCCTCAAGAACATGAGAGAATAAATTTCTGTACTTGTAAGCCACCTGATTTGTGGTGATTTTTTGTGGCAGCCCTAGAAACCTAAACCTGAAGGCACCTAAATATGTGTGCATTCTCTAGGAAAGCAATGCCCATATATCTCCAGGTTTAGCACAGTCTAGCTTTGAACATGGAAACACACACACACACACAATGTTTTTCGGTATTTAAGAACTCAGTCAACTTCCTAAAGGATTAGGAAGTTCAGGAGAGATGACTGTGGTAATAGAGGGATTAAGCTACTTATTTTAAACTTTAAAAATCATATCCCATCCAGTATTGGTCACAATAATGGTTATAGAAATAGCTATCTTCTGGAATATTGCAGTGTCAAGAATTATAAGACATAGCATGGAATTATACAAACAAAAAATATTTTTGGTTGGCAAGAAAGTATTTTCAGGCTTCCTTATTATGTTTTTTACTTTTACAATCTGTGTAACTTTCCATTGTATAATAATGAACATGTATTTTATTCTTCTCTGTTTCTCTCCAGTCAGTCTCTACTTTGTGGATGTGTATGAATCTTCAGTGCAGAAATAGAATCTTTGGTTTCATAAAATCTCTGTCAGGACTCAAGAAATCATGGCCATCAAAAAGTCATCTTCTGTTGCATCTAATTAAACTTACGTCATGTAAAATGTGATGCCTCATCTGAGAGGGTCACTTTTTGAAAGAAGGCTCATGACCACCTAAATATCTGAATTACAGTGTCATTTCTATTATGTTCATTATCTTGGGTTGTCTTCCTCTGAACTCAAAGAGCTTAAACATGGACTTTGCTAAGGTCCCTGCTGTCAAATGTGGTGGTGAATGCCCTTTAGCTTCTAATGAAGTGAATGTTTTTGAAGACTCTGCATAATAATAATTCAGGTCAGGCATAAAGGGAGGAAGCAGGATAATAGCAGTTAGAGAATGCAGGTAAACAGCACAGGAGTTAAACCTGCATTGATTCAGAGCCATTCACTGAAGTGCTTTAGTTAAAGATATAAGTAGGGAGGTAGGTAAACAGGCATCAAAAGATGGGTACACAGATGGATGGATAGATGGATGGATAGCAGTGCATATGGAGATAGATTCGATAGATGGTATATTTAGATATATTAGAAATAGATAGATAGATAGATAGATAGATAGATAGACCAATAGATCAATAGATGGATACATGGATGTAGGGATGGATGCACAGAGAGAGCTTATAGCCCAGGATTATCTCACTTTAATCCTCAATCCCTAGGACCAAGGGCAAGTACTAATCATTCTGACTATTCAAGCCAGAGAATTGGTACTTTGATGTTCTGTGACAGCTTTTATTTAATAATTTTAGAAATTGTAGAGGTTTGGTGACTGTTTTTAACATGTTTGTTGACTTCGTTTTCTTAAAAAGTAACTGCTTGTATGTATGTATATATATCTATATATATACATACATACACACACACACACACATATATACTTAGCAAAACAGATAGAGGATATGTTTGCAGGAAATTGCAAATACAGATGAGAGAAATCAAAGTAGGCTTTAAAAAGTGCAGAGCCATACTGTGTTCATGGATTGGAAGACTCAACATAGAAAGGATGTCAATTCTCCCCACACTGATTTTTAACACAGAATAAAAATTCCAGGAATGTTTTTTATAGATAAGGACAAAATTATTCCAAATTTTATATGAAAAGACACGTCCCTGAAATAGCCAGCCTGATTTTGAACAACAAAAATAAATAAAGTGGAAGGTATGACACTACCTGATATCAAGGCTTACTGAAGAGCTACAGGAGTCAAGGAAGTGTGGTACTGGCAGAGGACTAGACCCACGGAGCAATGAAACATAGCACAGAACCCAGAGGAAGACCCAGACAAATACACCCAACTGAGTTTTTGACAAACGTGCCAAAGCATTTCAATGGAGGAAGGATAGATAATCTTTCCAACAGATGATGCTGGAGCAATTGGACATTCATAGGTTAAAAAATGAACCTCAACCTAACCCTAAACAAAAACCAACTGGAATGAATCACTGACTTATATGTTACAAGTAAAGCTATACATCTTTTAGGAAAAAATAGGAGAAAACTTTTGGGAACTGAATATAAGCAAGGAATTTTAAAACTTGACTTTAAAAGCACAATCTATAAAACAAAAAAAATGAATAAATCATACTTCATCAGAATTCAAAAGTTTTGCTCTGTGAAAAACCCCATTAAAAGAATAAATAGGCAAGCCCCACACTGGGAGAAAATATTGGCAGACCACATATCCAACAAAGGACTAATATTAGAATATGTAAAGAATGTGCAAAACTCAACATTAAAAAAGGAACCCAATTAGAAAGTGGGCAAAAGAAATATACAGGTATTTCACGGAAGAGGATATACAGATGCCAAATAAGCATATGAAAAGCTGTTCAACACCATATATACATCAAGGAATGCAAATTACCATTACTACATACCTGTCCAAGAGGCTTAAAAAGTTAGGGCAGTCCTAAATGCTGACAAAGATGCAGAGAAACGGAATCATTCTTCTATCGACGATGGGAATGCAAAATGGTACAATTGCTCTGGAAAACGCTTTGGTAGTTGTAGGTTTAGCTTTATAAGAAACTGCCAAATGGTGATCCAGAATGACAATCATTGTGCACTTGTGGGCATTTATCCCAGAGAAGTGAAAACTTATTGCACGTAAAAACTAGCACGTGAATGTTCCCAACAGCTTTATGAGTAATAGTGCAAACCTGGAAACAGCTGAGCTGCCCGTCAGCAGGTGGATGGTTAAAAGATGGTGGACATCAGTCCCATGGAAGGAATCTGAAAGAATCTCCAGAGAAGGAAGCTGAGTGAAAAAAAACCCAGAAGGTTACAAACCAGGATTCCATTTATGTAACTTCTTGAAAAAAACAAAATTTTAGAAATGGAAAAGGGTTTAGTGGTTCAGAATAGGTTAGCTTGAGAGGGAGGTGGTGTGGTTTTAAAAGAGCAACAGGAGAGTCTTGCTGTGATGAACTTTTCTGTACATTTACTGGTGAACCTCCACATCTATTCAATTATATAGAATTAAACACACACGCAGACGAGTACACATAAAACTGCAAAAATTGGAGGAAGCTGGGTGGATAGCATCAATGTCAATATATTGACTTATGTTGTACTATAGGTTTTCCAGATGTTACCATTGGGGGAAATTGGTTAAAGAGTAAATGGGATCTCACTGTATTATTTGTTAACAACTACATGGGAATCTATAATTATTTCAAAATCAAAAGTGTAGAAGATAACTGATAGCTAGGTACAAATTTTTACAAACGAACTATTTAAAATAGTGTAGTGGAGCCAGCTATCTTGAAGGAAAATTATACACAGGAGACAAAATTAACTTTAACTTTAGATAAAATAAGGAGAAAATAATATAAAATATACTGCAGTTCCTTATCATTGCCAAGTAAATAAAAACTAGTTTAAAATGAAAAAAAATAAAGTTTCGGTAGATGGAAAAGCTTTTCACTTAAGGAAAAAAAGCACAAATCATTTTAAATATGTGTGAAGATTCTAATTGTTATGACTTCTTAAACTTCCTCTCTGATTCCATGTCATGATGGCTGGGAGTGCTTCTCTTGGCTGAATTATACATACAGCATTCATTTGTCAGTCATGTATTACTCTTGTCATAGCTTAAAACAGTAAGAATATATGCTACAAGAATGCACTAAAATGTGACTAACCAATTAATATTTTTAATGTTTTCCCTTAAAATTCCCCATTAGTATTTATTACATAATTTCTATTCTGAAAAACAACAACATCACATATGCATATTGAAGCCTTAGGGGAAAATTGTCGAATCTGGTGGAACTTGTTATTAGCACTTGAAATCTTATTAGTGCTGTGCATTCCAGGCAATGGTTGCTCCTTCAGTTTTTAGAATTTTACATAGTCCACCGAGAGCAAAGAAAGGAGGAAGGCAAAGACAATAGACTTTACACCAGGAAAGTCCCCAGCCCTTCTCACTTTACCTCCTGCCTCCTAAGCAACTTCCTGGATGATCTCTTCACTCCCATAATGCACTTCTCTTCACTCCCATAATGCACTCACCAAGGATCAGCTAGAGTGCTCTTTCTAAAGCATTCCCCCAGTTTTGTCACTTTCACCGAATAACCTGCTATGGCTTTTCATTACACTTAGAATAAGATCCTTCTACTTTATCAGGGCCAGGTCTCTGGGACCTTACCTTGACCCTCTCTACCACTCGCTCCCTAAGCTTCAGCCCTGAGTCCACGTGCTCTTTCTCCAACCTAATGCCTTCAGCCCCACCTCAGGGCACCATGTGGCCACCTCCTTCTTAAGTCTCAGAGCCAATGTGAGTTCCTCCGGAGCCCTTCCTCAGCCATCCATCCTAACGTAGCCCGTTTAGGTCACACTCTGTCACCTCATTGTGCGCACCCGCATTTCCCCTCAAATCACTTTGTCCATTTGTATTTTACTTAGTTGTCATTTGCTCCCCACAGACAAGCCCTTAATGATCACAGCCTCCATGAATGAGGCTCTCTGTCTTGCTGCCAATGTATTCAGTGCCTAGAAATGCACCTGACACATGGTATGGCAACACATACTTGAATTTTGAACAAACAGTATGGCATTCTGGTGGATTTCCATATGCATTTTGAGGCGGGGAATTAGGTTATAAGCAATTCACATTTAAACTCTTCTGAAAAGAATCCTTTTCCAGCTCTGGTTAGAAGTTGAAGGAGAACCAGCTCCAGGGGGTGCCAAGGACCTGTGGATGGTTCTAGTCATGACAGGGCTCTGCCGTATGGCTGGAATGTTGCCCTGTGGCCCCATGCTGACCTCATAACTTCATCCCATACACTGCTTCAAGGGATTCATGAACAACAGGCATGCCCTGTCTCTCCTGGAAGCTGTCTACACCTTGTCCTCTTGGCTAACTCTGGGGTGAGTGTGGCTGTATCTGCCTTAGATGCTGTTCTCTCCTTTCTTTGGGATCACACAAAGCTGCAGGCAGTTTTCCTCCTGCCTCCAACTCCTCCTTCCATCTTACAGTTGTTTATATCTCAGCCCCGCCTTGGGAGTCCCCTCTCTGCTTTCCTATTCCTTCTCTTCCCTTCATTGTCCCACTTTCTCACAGTGGTATATTCTCAATGTCTCAACTGTCACCTCCCACCCTCCTGTAGGCCTTGGCATTCTGACCTTTGTCCTCCCCCGTCCACCACTGAAAAAGATTCAGCAAAGTTACTTCTTAATACTCACACCCAATTATCATTCCCTTGTAAATTCTACCCCCTTCTGCATTAAATGAGATAATTGTCCTTCCTTCAGTTTATTTTTCCATGCATATATCCAGTTATTGCAGCTCCAATTGTTGAACAGATATTAAATTCCCCATTATATTGCTTTGGTGTCTTTATAAACACAATTGATTATTTAGGTGAGCCTTTTATTTATTTCATTGGTCTTTTTGTCCTTATGCCAATACCACACCCTCTTGATTATTACAGCTATTTAGTAATTTTTGGAGTCAGAAGTTATAAGTCTTTCCAACTTTATTGTTCTTCAAGATTATTTTGGCTATTCTAAGGCCTTTGCATTTCCATATAAACTGCAGAATCAGCTTGACAGTTTCTAAAGAAGATCCTGCAGGATTTTCTGGAGAACTGATCTCTTCACAATACTGAGTTTTCTGGTGCATCAACACGGTGTATCTCTCTATTGTTTCGAGTCCTTATTCTTCCAAAACTAAGGGCGGTAGCAGCTTCCCATTGTTACCAAACTGTGGGTGCTTTGCCTTCTTGTTGAGCTGCTCTTATCTTTCATCACCATTTGTGTAACCAAGGATCTAGAGGAAGACTTGTTTGAAAGAACTGCTTCCTGGCTGGGTCCCAAATGGCCCACCTGGAGCTTTCTCTGGAACACGTTCTGCAAAATGTGGCCAGCATACATAGTCAGCTACTTGCAAATATGTGGGGTCCAGTGTAATTCTCTGCTTAAGTACATGGTAGGGATGGAGACTCCACCCCAGATACTGGCATTGGTCTCATCATACCCTCATTTTAGAAAGAAAATATTAAGGAACCTAATAAAACCTTAATTTAAACATTAGGGAGAAAACATGCAAGCAAACATGATGAACACAAACAAGTAAGCAAGCAGATAAGTCTGTAGTCAGCTTTCCAAAGATGAAATGTGCTTCTAAAAGAAGAAAACTCTGGAAGTGTGCTGTAGCTGCCACTTTGATTGCACAATTGCAAAGTCCCCTGCTGTCCAGAAGTCAGTGAAATCTCATTATCCCGTGTGCCTGCAGGGCGGCACTTACAGAAACCTGCTTTCCCCGTAGCTGCACTCTAGTTCGATTTCTCACACTCCCAAGTTGTTTTTAAAAGGACTTGAAGAGATGAACTTCCATTTTCCTGTTTCCTTTTGGGAAACTATTTTGACATTGAAAATGTAGTACCGTAAAAATCTGACAAATGATAGTTTCACCAAAGACTCCTCCTCTTGAAGTAGATGACATTTGTGCCCAAATCTGATGGAAAGTGATTATAGAGAGAGCAACTTCTAAGGCGCGGATTTGTTGGCCAACGATATAGCATAGGAAGTGGTGAGTTTTGAGAATGCAGGGGAGTTCTAAAACCTCAGTTAAAAGAAAAGGCGTTGTTATAGTTCCCCTGGACATGTAATTTTTAACATGGCATCTTTTCTTTCCTGATTATAAATGTGGAACTTTCTTACTTTGAAAATTTAAGGAAATAGAACAAATCTACAGGTAAAATTAAAACCACATATCCTAATCCAGGAACAATTACTATTGACATTTTGGTATTTTCCGACCAATATTTTTCAGTTTTTCAAAAAAATTTGATGCATATGAAATTTTGCATCTTCCTTTTTGCCATTGTCTATAGCAGCACCCTTTCCTATGTTTAAGTCTAAATAAAAGTTATTTTAACTTCACATATTTTGTCTTATGCAATTTTCTGTTGTTGAACCCGAATGGGTTATTTGCAAGGTTTTACTGGTATGGTAACATTTGTTGTAAAACTGAGTTATTTTCTTAGCCATGTTACATATTATGTCTGAAGGAATTGAAATTTCTGGTTCAAAGAAAACACATTTTGGAGTTTTATTTACATATTTCCAAGTAACTTTTCCAAAAGCTAAAACCAATTGCCACTCCCCAAATGTGCCCACCTCACTATAGCTCTGCCAGCACTGACCATTGGCGTTATTAATCTATGTTAGATGCTAATTGTTACTTTTATGTTATTTTGAATTGAATTTCTCTGTTTAGTAGTGTGGAGAAACATTTTCAGCTCTTTTTGGTAATTGCATTTTTATGTTTTTGTTCTCTGTTTCATTTTTGGCTTTCTCTTATGTGAATGTTATTGTAATCTTTAAATATTTTGCATATTAATTCTTATCATATTTTTTCAGATATTTTCACAATGTTTTGATTTTGCTTAGCTGTTTTTGAAAAGCAGATATTTAAAATTATTAGGGAGGTAAAATAACAGTTTACTCTCTAACTCAGAATTGTAAAAGCAAAAAAAAAAGTACATAATGCCTCATATTAACAATTTCTTGTAATTTTAATCTCTGAGATTTTTGAATGTTTTCAAAAATATATTTTCCATTAATCTTAGAGTTTGGGCACAAAATGAAGCAATAGTCTCATAGAATTTCCAAGTGATTTTGTTTCCTTTAATTTGTTTATTTTTTAATGTCCCAGTAAGCCTCTGTGGCCCTAAATTCCCTGTGGCCTGGCCCACAAACTGTTATGCAATGTTGTCCAGTCTGGGGCTTAAAATTATGCTAAGGTGTTGGATTACTGTGGTTATATGAATATTTTTAAAATAAATTTTTTGAGATATATATTTATGTATTCTTAAAAACACCATTTTAAAATATATTTTAAAACTCTATTTTTAAGAAGCAGAGCAGTCTACCTGCATTGGCTCCATTCCAATAGAAACATAAGTTTCTTCATGGGTTTCTTCCTTTTTTTAATCTGGGATATTTTGGACAATAATTTTGGGTATAAGCTAGAGACCCCATTCCAGAATTAATCACAGACACCAAATTTTGCAAATAACTTTATAGGTTTCACCTAAGTATCTCTACATCTTCTTTCATAATATCAGAGAATTAAATTGTAATTTTAAACATTTGACAAATATTTGACATGAATTTAGCTCTGCTTCCTCTTCAAGCTCTACTATTGTCAATAAAGGGGGAAAAAGTATATTAATAAACCCACAGGTCAAATACAAAATAGGGAGAAACTGCAGATGGCGAGGGATCAACCCGATGTTGAAAAAGAAAAAACTCTGATTAGGCGTGGTGGGGCCAGCAGGCTGGGGGACAGACCCACGGAAGGATCGGGAGCTTTAGGCCTCAGTTATTGGAGGACGAAAGAGGGTCATCTCTACTTTACAGATGGGGAAATTGAGGCACCCAGGTGTTCGGTAAATTTTCCCAAATCCCATTACTTAGTAAGTGCACAGGGCTGGAGTCCAAACTCTTGCTTTCTAGCTCTGGCACCTTTCTTTCATAGACTTGGTAACCTCTCAAGCAGGAGATCCCCAAAGTGTTTGGGCGAAGGAGATAAAAGACAGTCAGGCCACATACAAAGAACTGGAAGAAGACTTCCAGACAACACTGGAACCCAGAATGCAGTGGAGAAATGGCTTCATACTATTATTCAGGTAGGCCTGTTGGTTAATTGCAGGGTTGTTAATTGAAGTTCAAACTAACACTTTATTTCTCTCATGTAAAACTC
>PVKH010041063.1:0-11196 GCA_004027955.1 Chaetophractus vellerosus
GACTGGTCTCTTCCCTAGTCTCTTTCAGCTTTTCCACTGATTCCTTTCTCTCAACTCTCAGGGTTTTTTTCAGCCTCTCTCTCAGCTGCAGCTGATCCTGGAGTCCTCTCTCACACATGGCACGGTCAAAATGGCAGCTGTCTTTCTCTGTGTGTTTCTGCTACCACTTTACAATTTATATAAGACCCTAGAAAGAGGGCACAGACCCAACCTGAGTCATGCCTCACTGATGTAGTCTGAACGAAGGCCCTAAATAGATATAATCAAGTGATCTAATCAAAGTCCGTTAATTGAATCTAATCAAAAGATCTCAGACCAACAGAAATGGATTAGTTCTATGACCATGTCTTTTTTCTAGGATTCACAAAAAACCTTCAAGCTGTCACACTTCTATTACTACAATTTGTGGTCCCTTCTTAGGTAAATTTCCTTCACAACATTATAACAGCTATGTGGTTTCCTAAGGCCTGAGCAAAAAGAAATATGGAGGAGAATAGAGAAAGAGAAAGATAGGAAGGAAGCAAAAGCATGATCAGGAAATACAAAAGAATAAAATTTTTAAGTAAAAAGTTATGTAATCTAATGTTTATTTTTAGTAAGATCATTCTTAAAGCTACACTCTAAAAGTGTGGTGAGTGGAATAGAATGAGCTGTGACTGCATGTAAGATATAGTGATGGCTTAAACATGGTACTGACAGTCAAGATAGAGCACGTTTGATGGCCTACAGAGGTATTTAATGGACACTTGATAAGGTACAGTGATTGACTGGATGGAAGATAGAGTTGGTAAATGAGAGAAAAATCCAGGAAAATTCTTCAATATCATTTTGAAAGAAGATTGAGAATGCAAAGATGCTTCTTTTCCAACTCAGTTAATCCTAGTTTATACGCTTCCAGTAGAATATATAAAAATAATTCCTGGCAGTTGTATAAACAATGCAAGATCATTTTTTTTCTGGATCAAAGGCATTCAGTCAAACACATAATTGGGTTACCTTTAACATGTTTCTGAACCTCTTTTCTGAGATAATGTTATTTAATCCCTAAAACAGTCCCATAAATTACTGACAAATGAAGAACTGAAAACATGGAACCAGAGCATTAGTAAGTGAGCATGCAAGGCCTGGAATCCAAATACACTGACTTGCTTCACAGCACTGTAGTTTCTGAATAATCCTATTCCCAAAACTAAGCAATATCTTTCCCTAAAGTACATAATTTCAGAGGGCAGATCAAAACTGCAACTACTCTGAATCTTATGTGCAGGAGCAAATCCACTCATTATATGATTTAGGGGTTTATTTGGCAACTCTAAGATAAGCTGCTCTGGTGCTTTTTGGATTATCACTCCCCTGGTGGCCGTCTAAAGAGTTTTCATGCAGAGTTTTAATTGAATCCACCTAACAATTTCCTTGAGAATAAAGGTAACTGTTTCCAACAGGAAAAAAAGTAATAGAATGGAGGAGATTAAAGTCAAGTTATAAAGATTTCAAGGAAAAAGAGTCAAACAATCATACAGCATTCAATTCAGTGCAATAGCACAAACCCTACTAAAGACATACTTAATTCAGGATTTGTTCTCAGGCAAACTTTCTCAGAGATAGAAAATAGCAGATCAGGAGTCGCCATTTAATCATTCACTAAATGCCACTTACAATCATAAAATTATCCTCCAGGTGTAATTTTCTTTAATACTATGACATCAAGCAGGGAAGAAAATAAATCATGATTTTTATAAGAAATTATGATTATTTTTAAACTGGCTGAATTTGATTCAATTAGTCAAAGTGGTAGGCTGAAAATTTCTTAGAAGAAAAATGTTATTTCTTTTAGAACACTTTAATGGATATGTTTATTTATGAAAGATAATGTCAAGTGGGCAAAGACAAGATAGGAGAAATTTGGTTTAAAAAATTAAAATCTGGGGCTGGCTCGATAGCCCAGTGGATAGGGCACCGGCATACCACATGGGAGGCCCTGGGTTCGATTCCCGGGGACCTCTCCTAGCGGGCGGACCGCCTTGAGAATGGCAAGCCACCATGGGCGGGCCGGAGCCGCCGTGGGCAGGGCAAGAAGCTGCCACGGACATGGCAAGAGCCGCCACGGGCAGGGCAGGTGGCCTGCGGATGGAGTGCAGCCAGCCACCTGCGAACTGAAAGCCGGCCGTGAACGGACGCAGAGACCGCCCACAAACGGGGAAAGCCGCGCCTGCGCAGTGACCACTCTCGGCGTGTCGCCACAGCGGGGGGAAAGGGAGATATGTAATAAAATAAATAAATCTTTTAAAAAAATAAATAAATAAAAATAAAAATAAAAAAATAAAAAATTAAAATCTTCAGTATAATAGATTGAGAGAAAATGTTCCATTTTTGGGCAGATGAGGACTGGAATTTTCTTATATCTTTGAATGTTTATTCTATTCTGTGTTATATCTATTTCTCCAGAGAAACAGAACCAAACAGCAGATAGATAGATAGATGATAGATAGATGATAGATAGATAGATAGATAGATAGATAGATAGATAGATAGATAGATAGATAGATAAAGTTTATTACAGGGAATAGCCTCACATGACCATGGGAGCTGACAAATACAAATTCTGTAGGGCAGTCCTCAAGCTAGAAACATGGGTAAAGGTGATGCTGAAGTCTGGAAAGTCTGTAATCCATAGGGCAGACCTCAAGTTGGAAACTCTGATAAAGGTGATGCAAGTCCAAACTCCAAAGGGCAGACTGTAAGCTGTAAACTCTGAAAAGGTTGGCGCTGAAATTAAGTCCAAATTCCTGAGGGGAAGTAAGCTAGATGAAATTGAGGCAGAAATTCTTCTTTCTAATTTCTGAAATCTTCAGTTCTGGCTCATCAGACCTCCAACTAATTGGATGAGTAGACTGAGGGCAATTGCCTTTGTTGATGGTAGATGCAATCTACTGATTATAGAAGTAAATCCATCTAAAACTATGCTCACAGTAACAATCAGGCCTTCATAAACACCATAACCTAACCATGTTGACTCATGAAATTAACTATCACAGTCAACTTGGAATCCATACACATCTCCTTGAACCATACTTAATCTCCAAATAAAGGCAACAGCATAGTCATACTTTCACCTAACATGATATGACTATGCTGCATACAACCAAAAATACACAAACTCTATGCCCATAAGTTGATGTAAGCCTTTGTTATGTTAGAAGATAAGGGGATAAGAGAAGGAATAAAACAAAGATATTTACTTTCTATCTATATGCAAACATATTCATAACAAAATAAGAAATACTCATAACAATTAGACTCCTCATTTCTGAAACCAGTCACATGGCCATAGCTGGTATTTATCACTACTTCTGCTACCCATTTCATATTTCTTTTACCCTAAGCAAACACCTCAGCTGATCGTGGTTATTTGCCTGGTGGGATGACCCATACCTTGATTCTGGAAGGGCCTGAATCATTAGTAGGCTTACCTGGATTAGGTTGTTGCAGTTTTCCATTGGCTTTTATTATGGGGCATGGTAGTACAAGAGATGCCCTAAAGTATCCCTTGGATTCCAGACATACTCTTCCTTATATCAATTGTGTAGTAGCAGTTCAATTTTCCCTTGGTAATCAGGGTCAATCACCCCAACCAGTAAAATAACTCCCTTTTATGCCAGTTCATTCAGAAGCATGAGGACCCCAAAATGGCTGGGTGGCTGTCTTAACTTCCAGTTTAATGGGATCATTATTGCTTCTCTTGGAAGACACACTCCTCCCATTGCAACTAAGATCTCTAGACCTGCAAAACATAAGATCACAGGGACAGGAAGCAAACATTTTACTAGTGGATCACTAGGGTAACAGTGAGTAGTGTACTTCCCATTTTTACTCCTTGACTCCTGGACCTGTGAACCCCGACTTTGGGGAAAAGTCACTGTATTTTGGATACTAATAAAGAGCATACACAGCCTCCTGGAGAACATTGTTCCAGGCCTGCAAAGTATTGCTTACCAATTAACCCCAAAAATGAGTCTTCAAAAGGCCATTCTACCATTCTATCTATCCAGCTGCTTCAAGGTGTTGGGGAACATGGTAAGACCAGTGATTACCATGAGAATTGGCCCATTGCTGCACTTCATTTGCTATTGAGTTCTTTAATCAAAAGCAATGCTGGTTCTCCCATTGCTAGAGTCACTCCACCTCTATTTGAGAGGGGTCTTCAGTCCCATACAGTCAATGGATGGGACTCTTTTGCTTGCAGTTGTAGACTCTCTCAGTTCCTTGGTATGGTGGTTGTCCATCATCACCTCCTTGTTAGTTGTCCTGGGTGAGTCCAAAGAACTGGAGCAAAGGTGTTGCAATTCTGTTGAGTCTTAGAGCCCAGATGGCCCATGGATGTACACCTACCAACTCCAGCACAAACTATAGGTTCAAATAGAAAAGACAGAAGAGCCATGTGTAAGGAAACCACAACTGAGTCCAATTCTGTTACACTGGAGAGCACAAACCCCAAAGTAGGCCCACTGGCAAGGTACCAAACTCATGAGCTAACTGCCCTAACTCCCTGGGTGCCAGGGAGGCTCATCCCTGGGAGTCTCGTCTCATGCTGGGGGGAAGTTATTGTATCTATATGCTGAGTTCAGCTTAGAGAGAGGCAACATTTGAGCAACAAGGAGAGAATGCTTAGGCACCCTAAAATACTAAGCTAAGTTTCAATTTCAAGAGTAAAGGTTCATAAGAACTTATATCATTGATGTGGAGGCAGTGGCCACTGGAGTTTCTGAGGTCAGGAAGAGGAAAAACAGGTGTAATATGGGGGCATTTCTGGAACTTGGGAATTGTCCTGAATGACACTGCAATGACAGTTACAAGCCATTATATATCTTGCCATAACCTACAGAATTGCATGGGAGAGAGTGTAAACTACAATGTAAATTATAATACATGCTTAGTGGCAGTGCTCCAAAATGTATTCATCAATTGCAATGAATGTACCACATTAATGAAGGATGTTGTTAATGTGAGTAAATGTGGGTGGTGTGGGGAATGGGACATATGGAAATTCCCTATAATTTTTTGTAATATTTATGAAATCTAACAATCTTTAAACAAAAATAAAAATTTAAAAAAAACAATGCTGGGTGGAATACCAAGTTGGTAGATAATGCATTCTGTAAGCCCACAGATGGTGTTTTGGCAGAAACATCTCAGGGAAGGCAAATTCATATTCAGAGTATGTGTCTATTATAATGATTAAAAATAATGCTGTTTGCAGTATGGAAGTGGCCCATTGTAATCAACTGTCACCAGGTAGTAGGCTGATCACCTCAGGGAATGTTGCCATATGGGGAATTGAGTGTTGGTATCTGCTTCTCAGCAGTGGCTGTAGCCAAGTCAGCCTTGGTGAGTGGAAGTCCATGTTGCTGAGCCCATGCGTAACCTCCATCCTTAACACAATGGCCACTGTGTTCATGAGCCCATTTGGCAATGACAGGAGTAGCTGGGATAAAAGGCTGACTGATATCCACAGAATGGGTCATTATATCCACTTGCTGATTAAAGTCTTCCTCTCCTGAGGTCACCTTCAGGTAAGCATTCACGTGGCATACAAATATCTTCATGTTTTCACCCATTCAGAAAGGTCTAGACACATTTCTCTCCCTCCAACCTCCTTATCACCAATTTTCCGATCATTTTCCTTCCAAGTTCCTAACCATCCAGCCAAACAATTAGCTACATCCTATGAATCAGTATACAAATTCACTTATGGCCATTTCGCTTTGCAAGCAAAATGAATATGTAGGTACACTTGCAGTTCTGCCCACTGTGAAGATTTCACTTCATTACTGTCCTTCAGGGATGTCCAAGAAATGTCTGTAGTGCTGCAGCTGTCGACTTTTGGGTGGTCCCTGTATATCACAATTGTCTGTAAAACAGGCCCAAGTTTTCTCTTCCTCAGTCAAATGATAGTGGGAAACTCCTCAAGAAGCCATAGGTGAAGCTTGAGAGAGAGCATGTAAGGTGGCAGGAGAGCATCAGAGCCACCTCCTAATGTAACTTATTTGTGCCTTCAGGGTCTACTCAAGACTAATCTTGTATATACCACTTCTGTTTGATGATAGAGTGCTGCTGTGTATACCCAACTTTATAGATTAGTCAGTCTGACAACACTCAGTCATGATGAGCAGTTCAATTTTCATGGTAGCTTGGTGGCCAGTGGTTAATTGCAGTCTCTATTATGGCCCAGTAGCAGGCCAAAAGTTGTTTCTCAAAAGGCGAGTAGTTATCTGCAGAGGATAGCAGGGCTTTGGGCCAAAATTCTCAGGTCCGTACTGATTCTTCTATAGTGGTCTGCCAAAGGCTCCAGACAACATCTCTATTTGCACTGACACTTTAAGCACCATTGGATCTACTGAATCATATGGCCCAAGTGACAGAGCGGCTTGCATAGCAGCCTGGACCTGTCACAGCCTCCTCTTCTTCCAGTTCCCCCTCAAAACTAGCAGCTTTTCAAGTCATTCAGTAAATGGGCCAAAGTAGCACATCCAAATGAGGAATATATTGCCTCATAACCCAAAAAGGCTAACTAGGCATTGTGCCACATTTTGGGTTATAAAAAGGGTCAGATGCAAATAACTTATCCTTACCTTAGAAGAGATATCTTGACATGCCCCATACTATTGAATGCCTAGAAATTTCCCTGAAGTCAAAGGTCCCTGAATTTTTGTTGGATTTATTCCCACCACCAGCCCACAAATACTTTACCAATAAGTCTGGAGTGGTTGATACTACTTGCTCACTAGGTCCAATAAGCATAATGTTATCAATTTAATGGACCAGTGTGATGTCTTATGGAAAGGAAAAGTGATCAAGTTCCCTACCAACTAGATGATGACATAGGGCTGGAGAGGTGATATAGCCCTGAATTAAGACAGTGAAGGTATTTTTCTGGCCTTGCCAGCTAAAAGCAAACTGTTTCTGGTGGTAGTTATTAACAGATATGAAAAAAAGCATTTTCCAGATCAATAGCTGCATACCAGGTACCAGAGGAAGTGTTATGGCTCAGTTTAACTACCACCTGATTAAGAAGATGATAATCAACTGTCATCCTTCAGAATCTATCTGTTTTCTGGACAGGCTAAATAGGAGAGTTGAATGGGGATGTTATGGGAATCACCAACTTTGCATCATTCAAGTCCTTGATGGTAGCAACAATCTCTGCAATTATTTCATGAATATGATATTGCTTTGGGTTTACTATTTTGGTAGATAGAGGCAGTTCAAGTGTCTTCCACTTGACCTTTCCTAGCATTATAACCCTCACTCGACACATCAGGGGAACAAGGTGAACATTCTGCCAGTTGCTGGGGATGTCTGTTCCAATTATGCATTCTGGAACTGGGGAATTAACCACAAAATGGTTTAAAGCACCCACTGGGCCCCCTGTTAGATGAACCTCAGTTAAACTCCATTAATCACTTGGCCTCCATAAGCTCTCACTCTGTGACATTTTGATTCTTCTGGAATTAATGTCAGTTCAGAGCCAGTGTCTAATACTCCCTAAAATGTCCAATTATTTCCTATTCCTAGTGTACATTCTCCCTGGTGAAAGGCCAGGTCCTTTTGGGGAAGGATGGAAGAAAGATTAACAATATAAATATTTGGCAGGGTATCAGGATCTTTTCCCAAGAGGAGCTGGCCTTCCCTTCATGCAGAGAGTCTGCATCTGTAAATTGTCTGAAGTTTGGGAATTTCTTGAGGGGACATAATTCTCTACTTTTGTGATTCATTTTAGACTTTTGCTCACTTGACCTAGAATTCCTCCACTTATACAGATTGTGACAGTTTGAAGCTGGGTGGATCCCAGAAGATCATGTTCTGAAAGCTAACCCATTCATGTGGGTGTAAAACCTATTGTAGATGGGACCTTTTGTTAGATTCAGTTAAGTAACTTTCCTTTTGATTAGATCACTCCCATAGGGGATGACCCAGGGTGGTCTTACTGGAGTCCTTTATAAATGGAGGACTAAAGAGCAGTAGACAAAGGGGGAAAAAAACATAATGACAGAGAGAAGTCTCCAGATATTGATGAACCCAGGAGAGGGAAATCCACAGACGTAGAAACCTGGGGTTAAAGCAACAAGACCTGGAGAAGAGGGGAGGGACTCTGCCATGTGCCAGATTATCCACAGCTGAGTTTGAGAAGAAAGTGAGCCTGGAGGAGAAGGCAGAGACTGGCAGAGCTTTCATTGTGTTTTGCCATATGGCAGGAGTCCAAGATTTCCAGCAGCTGATCTTTAGTAAGACAGCATCTCATGATGCCTTGATTTGGACATTTTCACAGCCTCACAACTGTAAGCTTTTAAACTAATTAATTCCCATTATAAAAACCAACTCATTTCTGGCATTGCACTGGCAGCCTTTAGCAAAATAAAACACAGATCAAGTAAGAATTTAATATGCTGCCCAACTCTTTCACTTCATGCTCCATGATCAATTGGCCAACACCATAAATCTCTGAGTCAGACTATTCTGATTACTACTTTGACGCTACTGTCCATCACAGTAACCATGCCCACCTTGGATTTGGCAATTAAGTTCTACCGCTTGACTCCTGCCAACCCGAATCTGATTACTCTCACTGCATTTAAGGATCTAAGTTCTGTGGCAGCAGTTCCCACTGAGATATTTGACCTACAGAGAAGAGTGACCACACAGGTCTTCAGGGATGCTGGGATTCCTCTCACAAATATATTCATCATAGTCATAGTGCAAGGTGTATCCTCTGGACACTCCCAGAGTAAGTGAGCAGCTATGTACTCTAATATTCCAGTCTCCCTAAACCTTTGGATATCTTCTTCTAGATTATACCAAGGCAGCTCAGGCATTTCATTTTCACCTACTGTATGCCACCTTTTGGTCATGTTTTAGTCAACCAGCCAAATTGTTAGAGCCCTTTCTAATTCCTTGAGCTAAAACACTAAATCCAGACTCTCTTCCTAATGGACCCATATGCATAAATTCAGCCTGATCCAACTTTATGATCCTTCCACCATTATCCCATACCTTTAATATGCGCTCACACACATATTTCCCTGACTTCTGACTGTATATATTGGAAAAATCAGGTAGTGGTTTTGGACCATAGAGCACTTCTTCATGTGTTACTCTTAGTGCTTCACCTTTTAGGGCCTGCTGGAACTTCAGTCTAGTTATAGGTCTGGAAGCAAAGATGGGTGTTGGGGGTGTGTCATGAGAGAGAATAGCAGTGATCCATAAGTCAAGTACTACAAGGGATTCCATTACAGGTTAGTCTGGCAAAAGAGGGTTAATCTCAGACAGCATCAGAAGAGTTGCTTCTTCAGGGGAGGCAATCACAGGTTTATCAGGCAAAGCAGGGTTGATTTGCTCAGATGGGGCTAGAAGGGCTTCTTCTTTATGGGAAGCCATTACAGGATTATCCAACAAAGACATCTCAGCCGACTTTAGTAGGGTTCAATGTCCCCACTATCATCATGATAAACTTATATGTCCCCATTCACCTACTTGCACCTACTTGCACAATGAGACTTTGCATTTGGCTTTCATAAATCTCAACTCTGAGGCTACACGAAATAAGAGCTTCTTTCAAGGCACACAGAAGTTTTCATGCCATTTATGTAGCATTTTAACAGGGAATTCGAAGCCCTGAGCCCAAACTTTAACAACTTTAGTGTATTTTGGAACAACCAGCCAGCTTCATTATACTTTTTATATTGACAATAATAGGCTAAGCTATCAAATACATGGTCACACAGAAACTTGCCATTTATTAGTACTTGAGGAAGAGTGTCCAATGATGATATTTTGTATATCTCTATTGCCAATTCTTATTATGGACCATCAACATGCTCTTGATCATTAGAATAGAGTCATTGTGCATGCACAACTCTATAGGACAGGCTAAAAGCTGGAAACTTCAATAAATGTAGTACTGAAGTTAAGTCTGAGTTCCCCAGTGGAGGCTGGCTGACTGAAGTTGAGGTAAAAATCCTCTCTGATTTCTGAAATCTTCAGATAGCTCTGAAGACCTCTAGTTCATTGGATAAGTAGACTCCCCACATTGCTGAAGGCAATCTCCTTTGTTAATTGTAGGTGAAATCAACTGTAGACACAATAGATTTGTTATAGATGCAAAACCATCTACAGAATGCTCTCACAGAAACAAACTATTTTTCTTGACTAATCTGCTTTTACTTGAGTTGTTTTATCATGTGTCATTTCCCCCTTTTTTAGAAATGTATCTCAGATTGGCCCATATCTTGCTATAGCTCAACTTTAAATACACCCAACATTTTCTATAAGAATATTGTGGGAAAAGAAAGAAGGAGTGAGATGATGTCCATCAGTAGTTTAATTATGGATTCTTGTGTTAATCACTCTTTTAATAAATCAGTTTTTCCCTTGGTCTAGGATCTTGACTCTGTGGGTTTCCATTTAAGAAGTCAATGTATGAAGTTCTGATACATGCCACAACATGGATGAACCTTGTGTGATGGTTAGCTACATGTGTCAACTTGGCCAGGTAATGGTGCCTAGTTGTTTTGTCAAGCAAGCACTGGACTGATGGTTACTGTGAGAACATTTTGTGGACCTAAATCACCAATAAGTTGATTTCCTCTATGGCTTATTGCATCTACAATCAATTGAAGAGATTGCCTTCAATGAGAGACATCTTATCCAAGCAGTTGAAGGCTTTAAAAAGAAAAGTGATGATTTCAGCAGTCAGAGGAGAGAATTTCCATCTCTATTTCTGCCAGCCAGCTTCTCCTGGGGAATTCATCAAAAGCCTTCATTATAGTTCCCAGTTTGCAGCCTGCCCTACAGAATTTGAACTTCTGCATCCCCACAGTCACTTTAGAAAATTTTCATAAAATCTCATAATATTTACAGATATCTCCTGTAAGTTCTATTTCCCTAAAACCCTGACTAATATAGCTTGGTATTGGGAGTGGTTCTTGAGAAACAGAATCTTAAGGATGAGATTTCTGAATTGGTTCCAGGGTTTTAGACTTGGTTTTCTACTCTGATTAGATTCAAAGGCACTAAAGACTCTATTTCCAATAATTTCAATAGCACTGGTAGTCCATGGCATGAGTTGGTAATAGAGATACACAAAATATCTAAATCTAGAAATATTTAAAAATATCTCCACTGAATACAGCTACTCAAATG